>LRSR01014136.1:0-56769 GCA_001579985.1 Hypsibius dujardini
ACTTTTTGCCTGATTGATGGTCTGATGGATGAATGAACTGTTCAGCTGTTGTACAATTATTATTTTCAGCTTGATTTAATGATTTTGCTGATGATTTATTTTGTGTTGCATTTAAGGAAGGAACGGATCGGATTATTCTGGATGGCCATTCCAAGGATGAAGTGGAGACGTTCTTAGAGTTGCTGTATACTGGAGATTCGGCCAAGTTTGCCGATCATATCCGAGCGATTTTCCTTTTAGCGCAAAAATATCAGGTTAGATTTTTTAGGAAGTTTTCTTGCACGTTTCCTGGAAGGTGAACTTTTGACTGTCACTCGCTCAAGTAATCAATCAATCAATCAACGGATCGCTTGACCAGTTAACTGTCTTTAGAATTAAAGGCCAGTCAATCGATTAATTTTGTTGGAAATCACCATTTAACTGCCCATAATTTTTTCATTTATTAAAAATAGAACATTATTACTTGGAATCATGTTATTTGACTGGAAATTCTTTTTCAAAATCACGAACAATTGAACATGCAGTAACATAAAATATTTTTAATTCAATTACTTTCATTTAATATTAAAATATTTAGAAAATCTAATTTAATTTATATAATTATTTTTATTTGAAATAAAACATTTATTAATTAAAATCCTGTTATGTGACTGAAAATTATTTTCCAGAATCACGAAAAATTAAAGTAAAGTATGGTGAAATAGTTTAAGTCAATTACTTTAATTTATATCTGAAATATTTAAGAGATTTTTAAGAGATAAGAAATTTGAAGTATTTTATTTATGTGGTTTCGGTGAATTGAAAAAATTGATTAATTTAAATTTAAATCGAGATTATGTTCAAAAGAAAACAAGTTGAACCGCTGATAACTTTATATTTATCTCATATGATTTGTTTTCGGTGTTTGTAGGTGGAGGATGTGATGGCGCTGGCCGAGGCCGGACTGTACATGAGCCTGAACACGGACAATGCGGTGGACCTCTTCCTGCTGGCAACGGGCGAGAAGGATGACGCCCTGTCGACAGCGGTGGTGCAGTTTATTGAGAAGCCGGTCAACAAGATCCTTCATGGCGCATGACAAGTACGCTGACCTAAAGACCGCTCACTCAGAGGTGTACGTAAACTTACTGGAGCAGATTATCTCAATCTAATCGAATGTGTGTCAACAGAACTTCCTTGTCCAGTTTTGCCGTAGAAGGATTTGATTTCTTTTTTTGTATTTTTGGTTAGAGATGTTTCGTTCTGTGCAATTGGTTTTTTCCGGACTTTAGTTTTGTTGTGGATGGTTTGAGTTATGTCTGGAATATAATTGGAACTAGTAAGACAACGGCGAACTAACTTTGCTTTTTATACTGTTTTACCCACCCGCACTGGTAGCTAACGTTTAAGGGTGGTGTGCTGAAATTTTGAATTCAGGAAAAGTCAGTATTAAAAACACAGATGAACCGAAAATAGGGCTAGTAATAGGTGCACTTGTTTCAGGGATAATTGCGACCCGCTCATCGACGGAATCTACGATTCGAGCAGTTCGTGATTTTGCGTCATTGCTTTATGACCGTTTGAGTTTGAGAGCATGAATGACGAATTTGCCATGTCGTACGGCGAAACCAGTTTATTGCAGTTTGACCTTCATGGTGTATCTTCATGCACACAGGTAAAACGGAAAGATTTTCTAGAGAGACTGGAAGTGCATTACATCAAGAACGAAGCGAGGCGAGAAACTCCTGGAAAAGTTGCCGACATCTAAGGTTTCCAGTAGTGGCAAGGCTCAAAGTATAAGCTTCCGATTCATCAGGATCGCCGGGATCGCCGGGCGAAACAGACATTTGTTGGCTTTGGAGGTACTGTTGGCTTTGGAGGTACTGTTGGCTCTGGAGGTACTGTTGACTTTGGAGGTACTACAGGGTCCGGCATTCGCTGCTTCTCACATATGAAACCTGGTAGGACATAATGGGTGCACCAAAAGTTATTCCATTGTCCTCCCATATGAAGAAAGTTCATTTCCACACATAGTTCTGGATCGCTGCGCACATTTGGCTCCCCTATAAAAAGATTAGTATGATAGCAATAGTAAGGAATGCGTCTTAAGGGAACACTGCGTGTTACGGTAGTATTAAATTAGTAAATAAATAGTACTGTACTGCCGCGATTAAACCGGTCAGTTTAGCCGCGCCTCTGTCACACGCGCCTGTGTGTTGAGTGAGCACACACACTCACACGCTTACACAGGTCTAATGCGCTGCCCGGGTGCAAAAAGTAACCGGTTTAATCGCGGCAGTACAGTAGTACATAGCATTGACATCATGTTTGTTTGCGTGCTCATCGAGAAGAGGATCAAATGAATCGTGATCGGAAATACTGCTTGAATAATCTGACATAGCACAGTCTCAAGTTGGAAATACGAATGATACGGAACTGGTGATACCCTATGCATTTATCTGGGAGGGTTTACTTTGGATTACTGTACATTTATATCAATCGGAATTTTGTGTAGCAACTAACTTTAACCTATTTAAACGCTTGATGGGTTTTCAAAAGAAGGTTGTGTCTAATTACCGGCGAAAAAGGTTGTGTGCATAGCCTTCGTCAAAAGATTATTATTATAGCAATAGCAAGCAATGCGTTTCAGGGGAACATTGCGTGTTACGGTAGTAGTAAAATTAGATAATCGAGGCCACCAATCAAAATACCTATTTGCCAATTTGTGTATCCGTGTAATGTGCTATAAGGCAACTTCTGATCTTCCCACGTCCATGGATAGTTAGTAGCGTCCGTCACAGGTTCCGCACGATCTGCAGAGAGCCCAATCCAATATCTCCGTTCCGGCAGTTGAGAATTGGAAGCAAGCGACTCTATGAGTTTCTGGTCCTGTTCGCTACGGATTGATGCCAGTCTGGCGCCTAGCCGAGCGCAGTTTGATTTGGCAACCGGCCACGTCGAAGGTTCATTTTCTATCAGCTTAAAGCAGTTTACTCCAGACTCATGGTATCCATCGGGACAAGAGGAGTGAGAGTGAGTCAAGCCATATAACCCAATCCACATCAATAAACCTAAAAGCAATACAAAGTCTCGACACTACGTATATCTACGGCCGTGCTTCTGGTTCTGTGCGAAATAGTTACCTAAACCATTAAAAAGCAGCGAGTGAATCATAGTCCGCGTGGAGCTTTTTTAGTGCAAAAATCATGCTAATTGCAGTGCCAAGTTGACTTAACTGTTTTCCACGGAATAAGACCACAAAACAAAACCACCAAAAGCAGGGTAATCCGGAATTTCCTTTTAGAAATTGTAGAGCTTACACGACCCTAACCTTCATTGTTGGAGCACCCAAACTTTCTATCGGGAAAGAAAACTCGGAAGGTGCGTCGACAAATGTTTACGCTAATGTCTATAGATAATTCGGTGGTGCCTTTTGCCGCGCTATCTCTGATGACTCCATGGCGCCGTGGCGTCATATATTTAATTTGGTTCTACGGTCACAGCTACGGAACTGTAGAGAAACTCGTTCGTTTGGTTCTAGATTCTGAAAGCCTTCAGGATTACGCAACCCTTGTGCCGCTTCTGATACTGCTGGGTTTTAAATTGACTGAGCGGTAAGACTTTAAAATATTTGAAGTCATTTTTTAGCTACAATTGTAACGTAATTGTAATACAATTGTAATTGTTAGTTTTAATAAAATTTAAATTCAAAATCTGACAGTGTCAAAGATGGTGCAAAATATGCATAATTTCAAGGGCTTTCAGAATCTTGAATCGAAAGAATGAATTTCGCGACAGTTCCTTAGCTATGGCCGCAAACCTAAATTAAATATCTGGCGTCACGGACCAAAAAACAGTAATTTTGGAATCCAAAGTCCATTTTTCGGAGCATTTCACATTTATATCCGAATTTTATATCAAATTGCTAGGTAAAATATTGTTCAAAGTACTTGAATATGCAACGGGAAAGAGATAAAATCGACGGTGCCTTCTCGCTTTAAATGTACACTACACTTTGCACCCGTGAACAAAATCGGATCGGATTACGGCTGACTGAAGAGTCGGTTTGAAACGGTGTCCGGTGCTAATCATTCGAATCTTGCTGATTAAACTGCGGTGATGTGGAATGCGGCGGATCTGTCACTCGCACTTCACAAAAAATCAATCCAATCCGTCTTGAATCCGCATCATCTATCACAACAGTGTTCTATGAAGAGTGATAAAACGGCTATTGACTAATGTGAAACGTGATCGGAGAGATGGACAGCGAAGTTTATCAAGCCATAACGCTGGCAAAAGCTGTTTCATTTAGATGTGTAATTTTTTCATTTACCGACGACTGGAGTGGTTTTCCGCTTGATCCTCCACATCATCGGAGGTGACATCTTCCGTAATACGCTCCCTCTTTGCATTGGAATTAGATGTTTATGCGGGCATTCTTTGAATTCTGCCACTTTTCCGCTACATTAAGCACCCGGAGCAACTGGACAGATAGCCGACCTATACACATACTACGCACAAAATGATCCATATATGTACAGACGTGAAAGAGTGCGACCAGTAGGGACCGTAGCGCTGAACACCAAGCGGAAGACAAGACAGACAGACACAACAGACAGAGACATAAACAGAGGGAAACACGGACTGTAGAGATACAAGGACCAACATGTCGGAATCAGTGCATATGCTGATTAACATACAGAGAAACTAGAAACTGAAATGTTGCCGGCCGTCCTAAGCAAAGTCCAGTGCGTAGACCATTTAATTCGCTTATTGAGAGCATGTCTCTTTCATCAGCCACATGACTGCGTTATCATCAGGTACATACAGACAACTGAAACCATCACTTTCACTATTCCTGCGTCGTTCCATGCCATGAATGCCCTAAAAGTCGTGTCCATATTATCCACCAACTTCACATTTGTTACAATCGTTCTTCCTCAATTCCAACACCAACATCCCGATCGCTTTCATGAGATTCTCATCCCCTTCCGTTCCGTCGACGGGGCCAACTGCGCCAGCCGACCGCGCCACGACCTCTTCATGTCCATGGACGTGGTCTCCCACATTCCCAACATCAAAAACTTCTACATCTATCCGCTCTTCGCTAATCGAACGAATCTGGCGCACGTTCACAACATGGTCTTGAATCGAGTCTTCTTTTATAGTTTTCTCTTCCGGGACGCGGAGGACGCCGACGAACCGGGACTAATGTACAGAGGTTAAACCACTTGATGTTACTCAATGACTCATGTTCACACCTGTACGGGGCGCTTTATCTGATCTTCCAATGTCAAAAACCCAACACGTGCTCCACTCAATTTCACATTTGTGATAAATTTCTTGTCTTATTTGGATGCAAATATGAGTTGAGAACTAGATTTGGGTGTTAGGGAGCCTATTTTGACATTGGTCAGTTTGAAATATTCATTCAGACAAATTGTGGAAGCATTGAAGATCAGGAAAATCTTTGTTTCCCAGAAAGCAGTATCTAATCTCATCAGGAAAAATATCAATAAGGAAGCCGGAAGTGATACTGCACCGTCGTTGGTGAAACCTCGTGGCTCCCCGAAACTCCGAACTTCTGGTCTGGTGGATGCCATTGAAAAGGACATCTCAGGACCGAATCCGCTGACCCGTTCTGCATTATCCTTGAAGTACGGTGTGTCGGCTACAACTATTGCTCGCGTGGTTAGCCAGGATTCGGAGGGGAAGGTGCGAAAAAAAGTGCCGTGTTCATGTCCTATCAAACGAGCAGGCTAAACAACGGCTGGACCGAGACTCGAGGTTCCTGCGCTACATCAACAGCCGGAAGTGGAAGAATGTTATCACCATTGATGAGGCCTGGGTGTAGGACTGACGTTAACGGGATCCGAAAGATTTATTACGAGTTTTGGGGAGAAAGGACTCGGAAAGTTGGACCAAATTCTGGAAGGAAATCACCCCAAGGGCGTCATGTTTTACGGTGTTTGCTCCCGTGGAAAAACCGCGATCCGCTTCGTCAAACTCGGTGCGAAAATCAACAGTGAGTACTACATCCAACATGTTTTGAAGCCAATTTTCAAAAACGACATTTGGAAACTACTTCCGGGTGAGCTGATCAACAAGGTCGTCTTCCACCATGACAGTGCTCCAGTGGACTCTTCCGGAATCCCCCAAGAATGGCTTCAAAATTCCGGAATCAAGTTGACTCCGAAAGAGCACTGGATGGGCAATAGCCCTGACCTGGCTCCCATGGATTTTTGTGTGAACGGTCTGTTTAAGTGGAAATTGTTTGACCACCCTGCCACTACAGTGGCAGGTTTGAAACGTGTAATGCGAAAGGTGTGGTGGAATTTGGACCAAATTAAAATCAATAATGCTTTGCGATCTTGACCAAAACGTGTTAAACTCATGATAAATTTTGTTATTAAAACAAAAATATAAAATTTTGACGCATAGGGGGGTTACAACGGCGCTAACATAAGCGTTTCAAGTTCAAGAGGGGGGGGGGTAAAATACTTAAGAGCTCTGACAGAGGAGAGTAGGGGTAATGCCGCCTAATATCGAGCGCTTACGTAATTGTTGAACTTTCCCAATAGACGATTGATAACAATACGGATAATACTGGCATTTGGTGCATTTAGAGAGAAGAGTGCGATTTTTTCGAACAATCACGTCAAATCAAAAACAGGTTGAAGCGTGGCCGAGTGACAGTTCTAAGATCATTTTCTTATTTTTTAATATATTAGGAATATTCGAATGGAATCTCAATTTTAATCAATATAATTTTAATCAATATAATTCTAATAATTCTCGTAGTTTTTTGCCATATTTTATTATATTTCTAATATTCGAATGCAATCTCAATTTTTATAAATATTATTCCAATAACTTCTCGTAGTGTTTTGCCATATTTAAATATATTACTATAGTAAAATGAATTCCAATGAAATGAATGTATTAATATTTCTTTCTAATAATTGATTCGTGAAAAATGGATGCTATTTCAGTGATTTGTAATTGTACCAGTATAATTGGACTAACGCAGAGTAAAGCACGAGCCGTTACAATCATCCTCCCGGCTATTGATTGACGGATTACTTGACTCACGTCCATAACATTAATTAATCAAGCGTCAAATGGATCGCTGAATATTTTCCTGATACGATTCAAGCAATCAGTGCTTCTCCGGTACCATTCTGAATCACAACGAAAGCTCGTTTTTGGGTTAGAATTTTTTTGAGGACTAAATTAAATAATTCTAATACCAGCATTTTTTCTTAGCATATCACAAATATGTCTCCCTACGTTTGAATTCTAATTAATACATACTTAATACATCCATCGCAGTTTTCTTGTATTATTATATATTAATACATGTATCAAATTGAAAACAGCCGAAAATGCTTTCTACTAATAATTATTATACATTAGAGCAGCACTAACAGCCGGGCAACCGAGGACTCAATGACAGCCATACAGGCAAAGGCACTAAGTCAGACAGAGTTACTGACCTACGGTCACAGACACAGACAAAGTCACAGACACAAAACACGGTCACAGACACAGGCACAGGCAGGGAGAGCCACAGATGTAGACAGAGTTACAGACACAGACAGGCTCACAGCCAAAGACACAGACACCCACAAACACAGACAGAGTTACAGACACAGACACGGTCACAATCACAGACACAGACACGGTCGCAGCCAAAGATACAGACTCGGTTACAGACACAGACATGGTCACAGACACAGGCACAGGCACGATAATTTAGGAAATTACTTTTTCACTGAAGAGGTAGCACCAGAGTCGTCTCGTAGCCTTCTGGTGCCGTGAGGAAAAGTCTGTAGATTAGATTGCCCGGTGGGGAACTTGAAGGATGGTTGCTGGGCATGATTTTCGACATTCATGAAGGATCGTAGCGGAAAATCCGGCGAGCCCGGTAAAATTAAATTAAATTCGATTTTGTCAAGATCCAACAGTTGAATGACCTGCCGAAATACCGTAGTAAGGGGTATCGCTTAGGTTTTATACAGGGTATAATACTAACATTTGCTCAATTTTGAATGGTCACCATGCAAACTGGGTGCAGGTGTTGCAATCATCATAATTGAAAAAAATGTGCTGAAGGGAGCTTAGATTGTGTTTCAAATCAAGAGATTATGAAAGTTGTTGACAGGAACCTCCTGGGTTTCGCCGAGGGAAAACGGTCGCTTTTGAAGTCACATGCAAGCCAACAATGAGAATGTGAAATGTGATGCTGTGAAGCAGTATATTATCTTCGCACACAGAAACCGGGTATTTGAAATCCCTCCAGCTTTTAACGATATTAGGAAACGTTTTGACCGAAAGAACTCGGAGGCATGTCAGGTAAGGTTCGGCAGGTATACGAGTATAGCAAGGGCAAAAAATGACATCTGTCCCAACCGCCGCCTCTCATGTATAAGAGCATGTCTAGACACCAGGTACTTCTTCAGACTGAGCCGTATGAATGGTCCTACGCCCCGGTTTGAAGTGCTGGGCACGATCCATCACAAAGCACGTGAACGCAAAGACCCCCGCGAAGAGCTGCAATAAAGGAGGAACTCTAAGGAGCCATGAGAATCAGTACTAGCGATTGTGCGAATGGAGTACCATCCGGCACGAACCGTTGAGATGGCCACCGGCCCAAGAAAGGCAACACCACCAGCACTGTAGATTAGCTTTTTAGTTTTGAATCGCTCAATCAACGACATCGTCAGTGAGACCTCCTCGCTGGATGGTTTCTGGAAGCATAATATGAAGACGGGAAAATGAATGAAAGTACGTACACATGTAGCATTAACCTTACGCTGACCGAGTTAGACCATTTAACTCGTTAATACATACACATCGAGTTAAATTACCTAAATCGGTTAGCGTAAAGTTACTGGCACGTGTGTACTTGTCACTGAATCAGAAATGAACGCTGTTTCGTGTTAGACTATTTAACTCGTCAATATACATAGATCGAGTTAAATGCCCCAATTCGGTTAGCCTAAGGTTACTGCCACATGTGAAATCGTCACTTAGTCGAAAATGAACGCTGTTTCGAGTTAAGTTACCTCATAAATAGACGCTTCACGGGTTGACACGATCTTCTCTAGGAGTATACCAGTTTTCTCTTGCTGGAAGAAAAAACCTTTTTGTTGTACTAGGTGACGTTAGGATACATGTGAATGTAATATATACAGGTCCATTCAATATCACGTGGACACTTTAAAAAAATTGTAAAACGATTTCAATTAGTTTGGTCCAGTTATTTCACATCGCATCAGTTCAAAGCCTCTCACCCACGAAAAAGTTTGTTTGGATGTTTTAAGCCCCATACTATGGGCGGGAGCACTCGGTCAAAATTTGGCCGGATATTTGAACGGGCACGATGGAACGGAATAGTTCGCTGAGCTTCGTTGAAACTTTCGGAGAGAACAAGGACTACCAAACGAGCTAAAACTGTACTTTCTATTACACGTTCATTCAATGTTTTCGCCACTATGGATGGTAAAAATTAGCTAAACTAAGGAACTAAGCTAGAACTTCTTGTAACTTATTTGAGCTTATTTGTTAACAGTGTTGTAGTTTCTGGAAAAACAAACACGGACAATTCTAGTTTCTACGATAGGATTTACATAGTAAAAGCTAAAAAACTAGAATTAGCTAAGTCATTTGACTATATGTAAACTAAAAACATTTTTTACTAAAAAATAAAGTGAAAATCATTTTTTAACCAATTTTTCAATTGCAGTTTCTGAAAAAATTACACTGACTGAAAAGTCTTAGTTACTACCGGTACATTAAGATTGCGTGTGAAACTAAACCTAGAAATAGTTAACTACGTAATTTGACTAAGCCATTCGTAACTAACTGTAATACTAACTGATTAAAACGATGTTTGCTTAACAATTTTTAGCTTTCAATCTTATTCACCATACGAGTGCATATTACCTCCCGACAAAGACAAATCGAGGGAATGACCACCACGCCCACACAGAAGAACTTAATCCCCAGCGTCAAGAGGATCTGCAGCAGCGTGATCAAACTGGACATGCTGCTCGACGAATTGATACTCCAAATCGAGAACTGTGCCACACCCACACACAACGACGACAAATTCAACGTCACGTCACACAACAATTTTCCGCCGAACGCCGTTTGCAATCGATCGAACGCAGCGTTGCATTGTTCTATCTCGTGGCGCATATTCCGAAGCTGCTCGACATAAAGCTCACCGGCGATATTATTTCCTCGTTCCTTTTCTTTCAATTTTTTCAGGAAGCGATAGCTTTTCTCATTGGCACTTTTAACACTGAAGATAAGGAAGATGTTGAAGTAGGCCCACAGAACCTTAACCGGGTAGTTCACCAGCAGACAAATCAACCGCGAAGCGTGGAAATAAAAGTTGAAGAACCAGCCGAAATTAAACGTAGTAGCGTAAAAGATGGGCTTTAAAAATTCCCCGTCAACAATACAGTAATAAACAAATCGAGATACCGCTCCAGTAACTGCTAAAATTATTGCAAAGATATAACAGCCATGTAGCTGATTCAAGGACCGGCGTACGTTTACGTTGATATCAACGTGAGTTTTTGCGAGGATTTCCAATGCTTCAGCGCTCTTTAAAATGTCATCCCGTTTGAGTAAAAGAAAGAGAATGGAGCAAGAAGCGATGAGAAATTCCAGCTGGGTCGAGCAGAAGCTGATGGCTCCGATCAACGGGTTGGCCTTGGCGTACTCCTGCGGGTCGTAGCCGCCGGTGATGAGATCGACCACGTCGAACGCAAAAGCGACGGAGAAGCCGATGAAGGAGCACCATCCCACGAGGGTGCAGAAGCGACGGTATGCTTTAGAGGAAGATGTCAAGGGAAGAACCGTAGTTTCCTTGTAGCTTGGGCTAAATAGAAATATTCGAAGAAAACGGTCTCCCGATGGAGTCAGCAAGCCGTGCTTTTTGACGGAAGAAGTGCGCTTTTGCTCACCTTTGTAGCTATCTTCTTCCATCCCCATGCTCGGTGCATGGAAAAAATACTATTGAATAAACATTAATAAACGTCCCCGATATTTCTCGCAATGTGTTACTGAATACGATTAATTCGCTACAGGTATTTCAGACACTTAAGGAGCAATGATTACGGAGAGTAACTGTCTAGTCACTCTCATAGGAGTCCTCTTACCTGCTACCACTGGGAAATCTGCTCAAATGCTACTTTGACTCGCCCCGATGTTTATTCGCGCAAGTATCCTAGTGCCGACGTCTACCGGAGATGGCCAGACTGGCAATCCAACAATTCGCACTCAGACAACTCGTATACCGACATATCGTATAACTCTGACGTATGGCCCCCCGACAATTTGCCGTGACGATTTTTCGCGAATCTTCGAGACCCTCAGAAGCAATCTGATACCCTCGAAAATCCTTTGAATCCGTCAGAAAACCTCAGAAATACTCGGTAATTCTCAGGAAACCTCAGAGACCCTTGGAAATTCTCTGAATCCCTCACAAAATATCAGAAATTTTCAGTAATCCTCAGACATAGTCAATAGGATGTTTCTGAGTAGGACTTATTTTTGGCTGGCTGATTTCCAGCGGAAATATTCCAGTTGGCCGAATTTTTTTGCCCGGATTTTTCAATCAGCTGGCAAAAAAACTGCTCCGGAGCAGTTTCTTTGGATTTTCGCCAGCTTATTTCGTGGTGTGCTCTCTGCGCCCTGCCAAACTTCTTATCGTGTACTTCTTGCGCCGTGCGGATTTTTTACACAAATTCAGTCTTAAAAGACTGAATTCGAAGAACTCATCTAAACTGTCTCAAAATTTAAGAAATTGATTTTCTTTTGGTTGTACTGCTGGGGGGGGGGGAATGCGTGAAGTGGTTTTCATCCTAGAAGCTTTCGCACATATGTTTACGCGATTATCGCAGTTGATTGTCTTGATTTGGTGTCGGAAGGAATTGCTTAAAAACTACCTGCAGCTGCTCTTCCTCTAGCACCTGTTTTTATTGAGGATTTTCGTATTTTTTCCCTTCTGTTGATGTCAATGTGAATACATTTAAAATAAAAAGCTTACTAGTGTGAGGGCCCCGCGACAACGTTTTCCGAATCTTTGATTGACTGATCTTGTGTAGCTACATTCGACAAAAATTCCGCTGGTTTATTCGAAAATGTTGTGTGATTTTCACACTCAGAGCAAAAACTGACGGAATAGCTGGAATTAGCTGATTTCTTTTTGATTTCAATCAGCCAGACAAAAATAAACTGCATTCTGAAAGATTCTAATGTAAAGTTTTCCGCAATTTGCGACTTAACGCAGTTTTTTTGGGAACCCTCACGAATCGTCACCAATTTTCAGATATCTTCAGAAATTCTTTAGAAATCCTTAAAAATCTTTAAGAAATCTTCAGAAATCTTCAGAAATTTTCAGAAATCCTTTGGATGTGAATTTTGAAGGGCGTACGAAGCTCACAATTGCCGGCTAACAGCCCAGGAGGAAGCAGTTTCCTACGACACTGGCGAAGGCGTTGGCTACGTTGAATATGCCGATAGACGACAAACTCTGAACATGCAACGGTGTTGTTTGTTACTGGCAAAGGTCACGGCAATGCTGTTGCCTGAAGCGTTCGACATTATGTTATATGACTGCGTCAGGTGACAAACGTGATGAGTTTGGTTTGCCTGTGAAATTTCTTCCTGGCATGGTCTGTTAAATTTTTTTATCATAAAGAATCCGCTGGACTAATGCATTACATAAGAATTTTCATTTTATCTTGCTACTGAAAATCGTAAGGTACTGTACTCTCTCAATCTTTTGGTGCTGCGTTTTAGACCCACCCGTACATTATGACTGCACACACTGTACTTCACTGCAGTTATAATATACGGTGGATCTAAAACGCAGCACCAAATGATTGAGACAGTACGGTAACCTAATTGATAATACTGTTGGGCGTCCCCATCGTTGGGAACATGAGGTGAGGGATTTCGCATTTTTAATGAAGTCGACACAAGACACATGACACAGCATCGTACTGCACGACCGGGGCATGGCAACCTTTCTGCAGGAGCATCTTCATCATCGTCATGTTGCCCTTAAATTTGTAGGGAAATGACTGGACAATGGTGATGTGTTTCTGATGGCCAGCTGTAGTGTGGTCGTTGTAGAACATGGTACGGATGAGATTCCACTCCTTTTTTCATGCAGAACCTGTGGCATAAATATTCTAAATATAGCAATTGTAGTTTTTGGTTTTAATTATATATATGTGTTAGATAGTTTAAACGCCTTTCGATCTTCATTAAGTCTTTACGCTTGTGGGTGACAAAAGTAAAAGCAGTCAATTATCTTTTTCATCGATAATAGTCAGTTACTAAGGTGGTTTTTTGGTTGTTATGACTTATAAAGCTTTTAGTTTAGTTTATATGCAAAATTAAAAAATCGGAATTTATTACTTTAGTATCAGTTCAGACAATCTGCTCGTTTTGCTTGACTGCTTTCCTTGCTCTTATTTCGGCGTTTTTAATGGGACACACACGTTCAATACCTCCGCTCCGACCAAACAGACAATTATGCTTAAGTTGACAAGTACGAAACGTTAGTTTTTGTTGGATAAGGCAAAATATGATATATCAATTTCAATAATCTGCCGACAAAAAGAGAGGAATTGTTGTTTGATGCACTGAAATCAAGCCTTATTATTCGTAGGGTGCGGCAACATTAAACTCAACCAAAGGACTAAACAAACCCAGAGCTAAAACTCTTGATGACTAATGTTGTGATATTCGTTTCATCGTTTTAGGAAAACTTAAACTAAGCTAAAAGTTTCAGGCAGAAAAGATTTGAGCGGGAAAACTAAAAGTATAGTTCAACAATTTCTGCTGAAACTTAACTAAAGTTTGGTTTCTAAAAACAAACTATTTGGGTAAATTAAATTTAGCATTTGTTCTCGAGCATTTCCATTCCTGTTATTTGCTTATCATTACGGTTCTATATGATTTGCACATTGTCTGGGGTCGCTAATTATACTTATACTCACTCATAGGCCTTTTCAAACAGTGTCCAACGTTTTGGAAGGCTGAAGTTAAAATAATTCCTATCATCCTCATTCCGGTCTACCACATCGGGGAAATCGAACCCATACACAAAGCTATGAGATCTGACATCAAGCCCATGCTCCAATAGCGTACGAAGACCCGCATAATCAGCGAAAGAGTCGTAGGACGGTCTTAGTGGACGGCCGGTACCCGATGTTACCGGGCCAGTTGGCACTCTCCCTGCTGAGTAGCAGGCACCGCGTCAATCTCCAAGCCGTATTTCCATACACGTTCCGGTATCATAGCCCTCGACAGCGGTGATTCCAGGAAGGACATTGGGCCGAACTCTACCTCCCAATACAGCTCAGGTTATGCAAATCGTGACGGAGGAGAAATCTTGCCATGGCAATCTGGTCCGTCTCCCCACAAAGGTACAAAGGACTCTTCCCGTCGCTGTCCCGCAGGTCGACGCTTCAGCCGGCGGTGTGGAGATGCTGGAGGAGGAGATCAATCAGTTCCGCGAGGTAGGTGTCGTTGAATGAGGATTTGCTCTTGCAAGCTTGGAGGATGAAGTCTTCCGGTTGGAAATTGTCAATTTCGTCTCGTAGCTGAATTTTACGCTCCTCTGGTGTTCCGGTGAAGATTTCACGGCTGTCCAGCAACCCTTGGAGGCAGACGGGCTTGCACGACCGTTCGAGTGAATGTCTAGCAGTACTCCTCCGGGATTCATTTCTTCTTTACAGACCAAACGTAGTAATAACTGCAAATGGTAGCTTACAAACATTTAAGAATGCTCCGAATTTGATGGACAAACTGAAGCTTTTAAAAATTGTTTGAAATCCCTGGGGCATTGGAAATGAGACTCCCACATCCCGGCAAGTTTCAAAACGATCAGGGATAAGACGTCGAATTTCGGTTCAATTTTAAAAACATGCTTTCTGCCACTTTGCCCGGCCCCTGGCCCTATAATGAGGGGTCCTGATTTGGCCTCGTAAGGATCCTAAACGAGCCCCAGAACCTGTATGACGTAATCAAGCAGACTCTAGCAGATTCAATTATCTCGGGTGACTATGGGGAACACGGGCCACTGGCATGCCTGCCCAAACTGGAGGCAGTACTCTAGCGTGTGGAGCAGCGTGAGAAATGCTCCCTTCTCAAGGGCAAACTGCACAAAATACGGAATGGGAACGTATAGCAGCCGTGCTCCAGCAGTATTTTGATCACTGCCAAGTGATCTTTAAATTTGTAGGTAAACGCATACACGTAGGAGGAGTGTCGGTGGTCTTCATCGGTTGTGTGGTCGTCATAGAACATTGCGCGGATCAGGCTCATCTCTTTCTCGATACACTTGCTGAAAGATAGAGAATGAACCGAAAAAATGTTATCATATTCGTGGTACGAAACGTCAAAATTCCCGTACTTTTCCTAAAAGCTCAAGACTACTGCATGCAGTATAAATTTTGACGACAACAGTTAGATAATCAGTGACCATTGTGAAGCAACCGCAACCAGAAAGCTGCCATGATTTATTGCAAGGGGACATGTTTCTCTACTACATAAAGATCAAAACATCGTATTATAATCCCGTAAGACCCGAGTGAAGACAGTTGTTGCCCTTGACGTCGTACTGCATCAACGACGGCTGGAACTGCCCGCTGGCCCCCTGCGTGTTCATCTGGGAGAAACGCAGCGCGGAGAGGCTCTTGTTGTACCAATCCAGTCCGTCCTCCGGCTCGCCCATCCCGCCCGTCTCCACCGGGGACCGCATCATCCCCATGTTGGACAGGCCGCCGCCCGGCTGCATCGACGGAAACTGCCCTCCTCCCCCGACGACGGGGTTATACAGCGAGCTGGAGTGCGGTGAGGGCACGGACGTGCCGGGGAATCGACCCATCTGCGCGTGGTGGTGCACATGCTGCTGCTGCTGCTGGTAGGCCATGTAGGGGTTGCGGCTGACGTTGGTGGTGTAGAAGTTACGGATGGGATTGGCGCCGCCGTTGACCATGCTGTTGGGGCCGCCGCCGCCGCCGACGCCGCCGTTCATCGATTTTTGCAGCTGCTTCTCTTGTTTGCGGTACTTGGCCCGACGGTTTTGGAACCAGACCTGTCAGGCAAAATAACGTGCTAATGAGGCCGGTAAACAAGTTAAGTTATTTTGTCGCTCATTTTTGGGAAGGTAAGAAACTCTATTTGTGGCGCGAAAAAGTTAGTTTTTCCCTCGTTTAAATCACCTGGGAACTTTATCATTATCTTAATTATTGAGATGTATTAGACAACGTTTTTGGCTTGCCACGGTATCCAGGCCAGATCTACGTGAAAAAGTAAAGTACTAATGAGGGTGGTAAAAGTTGAGTTTTTCACGTCGCCTACTTTTTGGAAGGTAAGAAACAATAATAATGGCGCAAAAAAGTTAGTTTTGTTCCCAGGTTAATTCACTTGGGAACGTTTTGATTACTTTAATTACTGATCTATATTTTAAAAACAATTTGACTTGTCATGGTAGAGAGATATACACCCGAACAAGATATATGCATTATTAAAATATGGGCAACCAACGAGAAATTATTTATGTTGCCCATTTTTGGATAGGTAAGAAACAACGTATTACTGGCGCGAAAATTGTTGTTTTCTCTCACCTGAAATCATCTGAGAACGTTGTGGATATTTTAGTTGCTGAACTAGTTTTTTTTCGCTTGTCCCAGTAAAGAGACACAAGACCGAACGGGATTATGCATTTTAGGAGTGTGAACGACAAGCAAGAATTCCGGTAATTAGCATTATTAAATTGTGTGGCTCGACAGAGTAACAAAATATTTTGGAAATGTTCTAATGTACCCGCGGGTTGTTTTTAAAACCTGAGGACGATTAATGACCTCTTTATTTCAGTAGCGCAGTTGGGAAGTTATTTGCATTTTCCTATATAAAAATGTAAAGATTTGGTTTCTTGCAAATAAACTATTTTCAAGACTTTTCCTTCCAAAATGTCGGTTATGTCCGTCTTGGAGGGATCACACGATGTAAGGTCCACGCTTCGGCCAAATTCCTCTACAACATCTGCCAGGTGAGATAAATTGACAATAACGAATGTAATTACGAAGTGATAGATTAATAGAGATTAAATAACAGACAACGCCTTGGTTCATCTATTACCTATTTGTCGTAAGCCACATTTAAGATTGAGTTATGATTCAGCCTCCGGAAGTAAGTGCTCAGGGAGTTGTTATACAGTTTCACTCCGTAAAGTTTGCAACTATTTGAAGACTTGTATTCGCATTTGAAAATAGTTAAAAAGAAAGCTGGACGCTTCTCTAAAGTGAATAAATGTTAAACATAGACTCTTTGAAGTAACTGCGCCTTTTGGCTGGAATCCCTTTTAGGATGACAGAACCGAGCGTATCCAAGACCATGATCCTCATCGGCCGCTTTTGAGCACCGCCCTCGATGCAATCTTCATCGGTTAATCTCCATCATGACCATGTAGCACCGTTAGCGGGAAGTGTTTTGGGGGCGATTACCGGGTGCAACAACAATGTCACAAGCCGCATACAAGCTTAGCAAAAACTGAAATTATCATCTATTTTTTTCCTCTTGAAACATTTTTAAAAAGAAGTTGTTTCATTCAAAACATTTTATTCAACATTTCATGTAACGTTTTAACGTGTTATTCCACATTTTATGGAACTTTTTATTTGATGTGTTATTAAAGTTGTTTCATTCAAAACGTTTTACATGCATCATTCAAATTTGTTTTTTTTAACATTTAAAAAAGTTGTTTCATTCAAAATGTTTTACACGAGACAGACATCGTTTGGGGGTTCCGTATCGTTCGTATTTATGTATTAAAAATTTGCTGCCAGTCAGTAAAAATATCAAAGGTCAAAGGAATCACATAATACATGACTAAAGATCTAAGGTGACCTTTAATAACCAAAGATGCACTTCAGCCTGGGTGCCACATAAAGGAAATCTAAGACTTAAACCGCAAATTTTAAACGTTAGTTCTGCCGTATCTATATAATCTCTTACCTTATTTTAAGCATAACAGACTCACTTGGGTCGTATGAACACGGGGTCATCAAATGTATATGTGAGTGACTCATCCTCTGACACGTGTCATGATACATTCTAATTTCCCTGCCACTGCGATGGAAGAAATCTGACTCGCCAGTGTATGATTTGAAATGTGAAAATGTCGTTTAATTTTAGGAGTAGGAAATATGTTCACAGGCAACGAAGAAAGCGAAGGAGATGAAAGCACAGCGGAGATGTCCAAGGCTATATAAGCGCCATCACACTAAGCGAGGGTGTGTGTGTATGCAGGACATGGCCACAGCCGAGAAGTTTATTAGACGCGAGATAAACCGGTTTCAGCAGGCAAATAAATTGCATTTTATATAATTAATCTAATTTCGTCACAAGGCTACTGTGTGTGAACTAGTAACGGACCCTATACCATCCCACACACACACCATCACACTCAATACACCGGAATCAGACTGTCGTACCGAATTACCCGTAATCAAGTCGCACATACACACACACACCGTGTTAGTCTGCAGCAATGCCCATCTCCGGCCGCCATTTACGTATTACCCTCATTTGTAGCCCTTTCCTAATTTAAAATAAAGTTACCCCCCTAACAACATCCCGCCTTGGCCTTTTCCCTCTCTTTTCCCGCCTTTAAATTAACTTGTCCATCTTGCGGTGTGTCTAACCTGAATTCGCGCCTCATTCAATTTGGTGATGCGAGCGAGCTCTTCGCGGCAGTAAATGTCCGGGTAGTGGCTCTTGGCGAAGGCCGACTCAAGCTCCGCCAGCTGGTCCTGCGTGAAGGTCGTCCGGTGGCGACGCCGCGCCGGGGTCATGGCCGACGACACGGACGTGCTGGCGGAATTAAGCGACGACACTGAGGAGGTCGGGGAAAGACCGTTGTGGTTGTGGCCCAACCGTAGCTTCTTGAAAGCGCCCTCGCAACCTGTGGGAAAGGGAAATTTCTCGTAGAAAAATGTCATCATGTGCGTGTGTGTACGTTAGAAAAGGAGAGCAAGACGGTGGTGGCATTCACTGCGGCAAGCCAACCTGATTGCGAGTGGTGATGTTGCTGTTGGGGATCTCCGAGGGTCGTGCGGAGACTGCTGCTGCTGCTGCTGTCGTGGTGATGGTGATGAGGAGTGCGTAATTTGTTTGAAGTGATGCGGGTACTGGTACTACTACTCGTCGTGGAGGTGGAAAGGAGAGCCGATGAAATTCCTTCACCGCTTGCCATCTTTAATTGGCATGTTAGCCCGTCTAATTTGCAAGTGAGGACGTGAGATTGAATTAAAATGCCGTAAGTGTGTGTGTATGTCGGGAGTTGCGCGCGGTTGGGGATGAAGGAGGATTCGGGTGTGGTGGTGTGTGTGGCTTTCTGGATTGCTGTCTCTCTTTCTGGCTAGCGGACGCAGTGTGCTGTGGATTTGTATACATACATATATATGGAGCATACATATATATGCATGTGTCCGATAGGGCTTGATGAAGCTTCTTGTATGCGCTTCATTGAGTGGAAGAGGAGGAAGACGGGGGGACCCGTTGTTGCTTGAATGAGCCAATCCCCTGGTCGCAATGTGGTGCGCGCGGTTTGAGCATCGAGGGACGGGACGAATGAATGCGGACACGGAGAGTGGAAAGAACATTTCCGGTCGATAAACGGATACATTGTGCGAATACTTTGCAGGGCTGATGGGTGACTTCAAAATTTTCCTTTCTGGGCAGATTGTGCAAAGACTTTTCAGAGAATGTGTGGCTCTAACATTTTTGGTTTTCTATTTCGAAATCTCAATATCAAAAATGCGGAACGAAAAAACGCGTGAGCTTCCACAAAAAGAAAGTAAATTAGTTGTTCTGAATTTACTTACGCCGTTCAGTTGTATGCGCGAGTGTGGAAAAAAGGTTCTTCAGTAATGGCTGCATAAAGGGACTTATTTTATATTATGTGGGACCTTCATTAAAAACAAAAATTAAACGCTGGCAGGTCAATTATCTCGAGCGGTGCAAAAAAAGTGAAAGGTTATAAGGTCACGGATTTCATGGTGTTTTTTTGCAGCGGATTTTCGAAGCATTAGCTCTAATTTACAGCCTGGTTAATATGTGATCTGAAACCTTCACAAATTATGTAAAAAATTTGATTTATTAACGCACAGCAAACGACCAGACGGCGGAATTACTCCGGAGGTCCGAAAACCAAATTAACAAAAAATGACTGCTTGTTACTGTATCATTCCAATCATGTGGCCGTCAATATAATTTAACTTTCACAATCCGTCATTAATGGCGGTCGCACAGTACAACCCACTGCTAGTGCGACGATGCTGAGTATTGTGCGACACATTTCTATGCGATTTCGGTATTATTAATGATCTATCAATTCCACACATTTATAAATTTTCCTCTATTTTTGGAACGCACAGTTTTATCTCCCCCCTCATAGCTACAAGTAAACGGTCTTTCCGTTAAATGTATAATATTGATATATGTTGACATGAAACCGTTGATCCGCCACACATTGGAACTATTCTGCACTTGCTGTTGTGGGTATATTTACGCATCCCTCAAAAACACCAGCAATGTGCCGCACTTGTTCCAGTTATACAGACTGAATATATGGGTTTATTGCCCAGTTTTCAATTAGCGCTCCCGTCTGGAATGCTCCCCCTCCCCAACAATTGATTTTGATTGCGAACACGTCCCATTTGGTGCGCGGAGGGGGGATAGGCATCGAAAGAGAGAGAGAGAGAGAAAGAGAGAGAGAGAGAGAAAGAGAGGAAGAGAAAGAGAGAGTGAGTGCGCGACATATGTAGAGTTGTCGCCACAGAAAGCCGCTCTAAGCTACTACTACAGCCTCCCAGTCAGGGGACTCTGCGGGAGACCGCACTCTCTCCGTACGTGGTACACTCACAACCCGTCATCCCGGAGACAGGAGGGAAAGGAAAAAGGCCATCCCCAGGGGGAGGAAGCAGGCCCCCTTTAAAATCAGTCAATCATGCAGATTCACTCATCACTGCGCGCGCATTGCAGCACACAGACTCTCTCTCTCTCAGTTCCCTCTCGCTTCTATGTCCATCTTTTTTGCATTCAGCTTCGATCGCCTTGTCATCCAGAACCGGGAGCAACTTTGGTGAATGTCATTGCATGCTAATTACTCCCCCGTCAAAAGAAACGACTAATGTACGTGGCGCTCTATAGCCAGACAGGGAAGGCACGGGGGCCAAGGGATGATCACCAGCACACATGCTACCCCCTTTTTGCGGGCGCATAACAAGTCCCGCATATGTTGGTCCCTTTTGCGCGGAAATCACTTATGTACGCATCAACTTGCCAAACAAGTTGGGTTGTATCAATTTGTCAGCGATAAAATTGCGGATTACTTCGGGTTTATGTATGAGTAATTGCACGTGATTTATGAAAATCTCCTATTGAACATTTAATTTCAGTTTTAAATTATCCCATTTTTGCAAAATGTTGCAACAATTATATATATAAATGTGTGCGTTAGAAAATTGAAAAAATATATTATTTCTTCACGTTCTAGAAATTTAAATGTTTCAATGTATCATAAAACGTGTACTGTAAATGGTTGTAATGTAACTAAATGGATGTACAAATTGCTGCGTTGCAATGCGAGTAATAGAGACATGTATATTACGGGGCAATATAAATATTCTCTGGCTACCTTGGAAAGGCTCTGTCATATTAATAACTAGGCGTAAAGCAGTAACAAGTCTGGCTGTTTACCGCCAGCTACCGATATTCGAATGTACTGAATATATATATTTAGTGTAATTTTAGAGTGCTAATTACTAAATCATTTCCGACACATATCAGGGCTACGCTTTTGAGAATGAAATTGACAGTGGTTCAATCTCACGTGTTATATCCTGATCCACAGACATGTAATTATCGAAACATTGCTAACATACTGCGAAGGGGACATTTTCCGCCAGTTCCATCGGGATTAAGCGCGTCATGATCACATACGGTGTATCTAGAGTACGTAGAGAAATGGTAATGTGGCTGGCCGTGCTCTTTGTTTCTGTGATGTACCACTAAAATATCTCAAAGGATGTACGCGGAATTCGTAAAATTGAGAACAACACTGATTTGTTTTTTAAGAGCATTCACTCTGAGCACACCATAAATAATTCAAAGCCTGGATCATGGCTTCTGAAACTGGAGAAGACGCTCAGCTGATTCCTCAAGCCGACGGTGCATGCCAGACAGAACGAAATGTCACCGAAATCCCCTTCGGAGAAGATAACCAGGAATCCAGTGACGGTTTGACTGTTCTTTCTCCTCTTTCTCCTCAATTTCTTTCATGCTCGAAGGCCAACAACAAACAGTCACGGCGATTCCAGGCAGCAGCTTTTGTCATCGTCGTGCTGTCAGTCTCGTTCCTTGCAGTATGGATGACTTTACGAATCTACGGAGTGAATGGTATGAGGGAAAAGGCTGGTGAACTGCAGGTGGGATGGAATAACTTACACGGGGCAGATGGACAGGAGCACCAACAACAGCAGACGATGTCGAAGAGGTGTGGAGGACTTTCAATAAGGGATGTCTGGACGATTACGCTGCCGAAACTGCTCACCGAATCCGCTGTCCGAATGCTGGACGTCAACGCTGACGGAATTGCGGATGTCATCCTTGGGTTTGCAACAGGTACAAATACCAAGTTCAGACCACTTCACGGTTAACGGTGGATTTCACAGATCAAACACTTAAAGGACGGGACATTATTTTAAAGTTAAATTCGAAATTCGCATCCGCGAAAACAAAACCAGCGAATAAATTTTGTGATTTGTCGATCCTCGAAATTAAAAAGAAGTTCATGAAAAAATTAAAACAAGTTAACTCGACAAAAGACTTCCAGGGAATCGTTCATTATTAACTACAAATAATATTGCTGACTCACTGTTCCAAAACAACGTTTGCCCTGGAGCAAGTACACTAACAATTAAATTTGAAATTGCTATCACAGTGTGAAAACGCTGACATTGCTATGTTCATCACATTACAAGCGCCATTTGCACCAATAAGAGATTTACGGTAGATGTTACTCTGATGACTGATGTTGAATTTTTATGCCAACAGACAAGACATAACCGCTTTTGTTCGACAAAATTATGCTCCTGTTATGGGTATGTAGTAGCAGTTTTTAGTTTTTTTCTGAATGCGTATCTGCATTTGTATAGGCGGAGACGGCTACTTAGTGCCGGACGTCGTGTGCGACATTTATTTCAACGGCATCCACCCCTGTTTCGGTGGGGTCCTCGCTCTAGACGGCGCGACCGGCAGAGAACTCTGGCGAACCTACGCGAAACACGAAGTCTTCGCCTTGAACTGCAACGCCGATCTGAACCGAGACGGTCAAAAGGACTGCTTAGCCGGAGGCAGAGCTGCTGTAATTCTTACTTAAACATTCAGAAGAAACTTAGAAAACACATCATAATTTTGAAATAAAATCAAAAATGTAACAGTGATATCAAGCTTCGGTTATCTCTGAACGAGTTCATCACATCACAAGCTATAAGTATCCTCAACACAAACCAAACTCAAAGTTGTGAGCAATTTATAACTTATTATGCAATATATATGATTTAAAACAATGTTGAATTTATGGCGTTTTAAAAATGTTAATATCAAAATTTAAATTTCGAACCTTTAATCAAACGACAATTAAGATTTAATTGAAGCTAATTATTGTTCGATTTATCACTTCATTATTAAACAAAAGAAGTTAGGTAAATTTAATTTTATTCAGAAATTGGTAAATATTTTAAAAATAGATCTTTCTGGCTATCGACACGCGCACAGGAACTCCGTTATGGACAGTCAAAGTATCCGACACCGATCTGTCAAACTTCTACACACCCCAAATCATCCGCGACCTCAACAACGACGGCGTCCCGGAAGTACTCGTATCACACGGCGGCGACCCCTTACGTGAACCCGGAAAACAAGTCAAAATCATCGGTGTTCTAATGATCCTTGACGGATTCAACGGTCATACCCTGAAATCAATGCCTGTCCCAGACGGTGGAGAGACTTATTATTCCCCGCAAGTCTACTCCCCGACAGAGGGCACCGATAATGTCCTCTTTGGAACAGGAGGTGAGACAAGGAAGTACAGTGAGAGATGACAAACAAAACACAACAAAACAAGGCGAAACCAAATTAACACATCACGACAAAGGAAAAAATCCTTTTGTAAATAAGTTTGTCATTTTTTTTTAGTTTGAAGGTTTAATTGACATCTAAAAACTAATTTGGAATCGGTTTACATCAAGAACAATACTTTTGGATGTTAGGGGGCGGAGCTACGGGCTGTTTCTCAATCCAATTTATTCCAGCCTGGTTATGTCAACCCCAGTAGCTCCGCCTCCTGACATGCAAAAGTATTATTGTTTATGACATGCAAAAGTATTTTTGTTCATGTCAATTGATTCCAAATTAATTTTTAGATAAGTTAGTGTTAAACAATTCTTAATTTAACGTTTTTCAAGAAACCAATCTTTTTGCAGCGAAAATAAGTATTACACGTACCCATGATATTTAAAATTCTGCCAAAATTAAATGACTAGTTGCCAAAATAAATTGTTTTTAAATTGCTAGAAATATTCTAGTATTTATTTATACTGGTAAACAATGACGCTGTTCAAGCTTTCAAGGGAATTCCACCACTCTCGAAGGTGAAATCTTGAACACCGTTAATTTTGTAGTGTGTGTCTACATTATTTGATGCTATTTCCATCGAGAGAGAAAAAAATAAAAACGTGTGGAAACAATTTTCTAAAAATAAAAATGTACTACGTGGTGTTACATAGATAGCGCTGTTAATTTTACCGTATGCCGTGCCTGATGATTGATTTATTCGGCTACAATCGTTACTGGTTCGTTTCTGTCGTTGATAAGGACTAAACAGTTAGTAGTAAAACCGGCACATGTAGCAATCAATGTAACAATGTAGCAATCAACTGACGCGGTATACGGTAACATTGGCAGCGCCATCTATGTCCCACCACGTAGTACGTTTTTATTTTTAGAAAAACATTTCCATACGTTTTTTTCTCGATGGAAACAGCATCACATAATGTAAACACACACTAGAAAATTAACTGATGTGCAAGATTTCACCTTCGAGAGTGGTGGAATTCCCTTGTTAGCAGCGGTGTTGTACTACAGAGATATGAATGATGACTTTTGCGGGCGCGTGAATTAAACAATCAATCGTTGAAATGAATGGACAATAGACAAGGCATTACCGGAACTTCCGATTTTTTCCCTGCCGAGACCAGAGCTCCTTAGCAGAAGAAATATTTATCTAAAATCTACTATACTTCAATATGTACAACGAAATTTCACAGAGATGAGCATGTCATTTACCTTGTCAGTTGTGCTACAAATCCTAAGTTTGTTAAAAATATAATTAGTTGCCTATTATTTTATACTTGATATGCTAAGGTGAGACGCACGGTGGTTCCCTATGGGTAATTAACCTGTCCGATATGCTGCACGGAAACGGAAGTGAAGCTGTTGCAATATTGACGGATCCATTTAAGGGAGTCATGGTACCTCCGGTATTGGCGGACATTACCGATGACGGGGTGGTGGATATAATTATGGCCATGTACAACTCGAGTGTGATTGCCCTTGACGGAAGGACGTTTCAGGAAATTTGGCGGTACACAACGTTGGGGGCGGAGACTTACAGTACGCCTGCAGCAGGGTATTATAATGACGACGATGTGCCGGATTTTTTTGTGAACTATTCCGTTGGACCTGGCTATCCCATTTATTACTACGCCGAATCGATGGTACTTGATGGGCGGACGGGAAGGCCGCTTTGGGATGAACCGATGCGGAATGTTATTGGTTCACAGTCATCGCCGTTAAGGTGAGAGGATCGAGGTATTCGTTGGTTTCATGTCCATACCATAGCGTAATGACCGCTCAACGAATTAGTTTTTTTGCGTATGGATTGCGTTGTAAATTCGTAAAGTGTTCATAATGCATAAATTATTCGTTCACACAGTGTTTTGATTTATTATCGTGTTACTACTGTATTATATTGGCACTGAACTAAAAAGTGTGTTTAAAGTAGTATTGTAAAGAATACTGCAAACTGTTGTAGAGAAAAGGGGCACAGTACACAGCAGCAAGTCTGTTAAGACAATTGCCAACTTTGAAATTTCACCGAAAAAAGTACATTTAGCTTGACCGACGAATTAAATGTTTGTTATTATTACTAACTTAAGTCTAAATTTAAATAAGACTAAAATTAAATTAAAAATTATTTTGGAACGGTTCTGAATTTGACCGTTGAAAACGGGTGTTTCGAAAACGTGGCATTGCCAATGGCAATGGCAATGGCAATGGCAGTGGCAATGGCAGTGGCAATGGCAGTATGAATGGCAATGGCAATGGCAATGGCAGTGACATTTCAGTATTGCAGTCTACTTCGAAATTGACCACTACTGGACACTGGTCAGTTACAAATCATGGCAATAATACTTGACTCATGTCTTGGAAAAAACTGTACCCCGAAGTCGACTACAGTACAGCTGTGCTCAGGCTACTTTGAGGGTCGTTGTTTGGGTTATCGGGTAGGGGTGATACGCGTCAATCAAGCTTTGATTGATTTAGGTCACATTATTGCACATCTTAAACAATTTGTTGTCGTTTTTATTTTCGAGCGATATCCTCTGCATTATATTGCAGTTTCTTCACAATGCCGTTGTCAATAGGATTGAATTCATTTGTTAAGAGCATTCTATCGCCTATGACGTACACGCCTCGAAAGAAAAGCATAGATATTTTTTCGTAGCCAATAAATCAATCAACAACAAAGTCAGATTTGTGATTGTCCCACACGGCCCACCAGAACCCAAACGACGACCCTCAAGTAACCTCAGCACAGCTGTAATTTCCTAAATGAAAATTATTCGATACTTTGCACGTAGTGGACACTGGTTCACTACGATGTAATGCTTCCCCGATTCCATTGTCCGATAGGGGCGACAACTCCATGATGCTTTATTGAGGAGCTCAAAGCGGAAACACTATCCGAAAATATCCTAACGATTGAAGACCCAAATTTGCACGATCAAGAGCCAAGTAAACAAATACGTGACGCTGTACTGTATGTTTCGTTCAAAATTTCACCATGTGGTGATAGCGTCTCTCATTCAATGCAGGTCAGGGAGTTGATTGCCTGTTGATTTGCTACATGCTGAATGTCTATTTTTAGATTTCGCTACAATAAAGTATGAATCATTCATAAATTGCCCATGTAGCTAACGCTGTCTGCCTATGCGTCTTCATAAACATCGGGCAAATTACAATGCAGCCAAGGGCCGCCAATACTAGTCATAGTAGCTGGTATACTAGCGTTAATGAACGGGTGGTGGCTGGTTAGTTTTTTATTTACAACTCGGATCGCTGACCACTAAATATCATTCGATCCCCTTAAGACACTGGAGGGGGGTGACCATCCTGATTTTTCGATACATACTGTATTCCCTTTTCAAGCTTATTCAAAAAATTTATCACAATCATTTACGAGTAACCAGCGTCCAATATTGGGTAATTCCGATCGGAATGTACTGCGGAAATATTATTGCCGTTACCATTGCCATTTATACTGCCATTGCCATTGCCATTGCCACTGCCATTGCCACTGCCATTGGCAATGCCACGTTTTCGAAACACCCGTTGAAAACTTCCCCAAGTCAGTCTAGATACGTTACTCGAAAAAAAGTTGCTATGCTCATCCCTAAATACATAATCAATTTTCCGAAAATACCGGTATATGCTGAATAATGTAGCCGCTTCCTTGATCTCATTTTACTTGGTTCTTTTCCTCCAGTTTTTCTTGATTTATTGAGTAACCGACCAACGCAGCGCAGCAGTGCAGGGCGGTAGTGCGGTGGATCAGTTCAGTGCACGCTTTAGAACATACCGAAAAAAGGTGAGTATTTGAATGAGACAGGAATCATTGTCCATCTCCGGTTTACAGAAGAATTTCGAAGCTGTTCTACAATTGTTCATGTGTTTGTTTACGTTGCTTTCTTCCCAGCATCTGTAGCTGTTTCAGATCCTTTTGTTTTCCTTCTGTAATTGGGTGAAAACTCGCTTTACGCTCTTGTCTTGCCATGACATAGGTATATAAGGCTAAATAATTATACAAAGGAAATATCTAATTCTAGAACGAACAGTCTAACTATTAGTTAGATTTAGTTCAATAACGTAGTGCCGAAAGGTAGAAAACAATTCGCAGCGAATTTCTTAAGGGCCAGAAATTAGATTACTCATATTTTAGAGCTATAGCGAAGCTTAAATAGAGTGACACGAAGATGAATAACACTGTACCCGCTCCCGCACCGTGTTTACGCTTCCACCGGAAATAGTTTTAAAAAGAATAGTGAGCGTTTTATTATTATTCAATTCAATATATTCAGTCGCCTAAAATGTGTTCATAATATGCCTATTTCCAAGGCATTAACGGAAACAATAAAAGCTAACGTAAATTTCATCCCTCAGCATATCTGTCGCGGGAGGGGGAGATTACTTTCTGTATTGGCTAAGCGACTGCGGAGATTCGGAGCTAAAATTGCCCCGAGACGACGACGACGACAACCTCCGCTATAAGTTCGCCAAGGGTACCCGAGTGCATCAGCAAAGTCGCGCCGATTTCTGCAAGCTCCGGTTTAAGAGCTCCGGCGTGAACCGATTTTACGCTTTGCGAGATGGGGACCCTCTTCCGGGGTGGAAAATTTACGATTCCAATCAACGCAAAGACCTCGAACGGAAGGGTTGGATCAACACAACCCTGCTGGCTGAGCGTTATCTGAAGAGCCATCCGGATGCGGGACGAATTAAACGGCACGTGGGTCCTCATGATGGAGAGGGCATTCAGCGATTAATATCTACCGGGTCTTTGGCGGACTCATTTGGAACGGCATCGGACGGGGCAATCGATGTGGTATTTGCGACGTACTGGTTTTACCCGGCGAAGACGGTCGTGGTCCTGGCGGAGGACCAGGCCTGTATCGATGGCAGGATGAGAAAAGAGGAAGAACGTTTTGAGATGGGGAACCGGTGAGCGCAGTATTAGAGAGCCAGTACGGCCGTCAATAAATGTGTAAAAAAGTCTGTCAAAAAATGGTATCAAAAAAGTATGAGCGAGTAAGCGAGATGTTGAGTCGTGCGCGACAAAACCAGGGCTGTGATTGGTCCATTCACTTTTTTTATTATTGACAGCTGGGCTACCTTACAGCTCAGCCAAATGAAATCAGCGAATTTCCGAAATTCACTAATCGGTTTTCATTGACAGCTCCGGCTGATTACTTGTTCAAACTCGTTCATCAAAACTTTTTCGATGCATTTTGTTGATCGATGGCAATAATAAATACACATCGAAGGCAACTACCGCACGGATGAAATGGCGCGTTAGTTTGTAGGGTTATAAGCAGGGTTTCGCACTCATTTTGTCGCACGCAAAATAGTATACGAATAATTCACTTCTCGGCAGGCAATTTTATTGTGGGAAACATTTATGCTAAATTTGAAGGAAAAAGGAAATTATTGTACTGGACCTGTGGGGTCGGGGGAAATGTTCAGCTCTCCATAGTTTGTTTCTGCCCATCTCCAAACTCGGAATTACCAGACAGTAGCTGGCCGCCAGATAATTGCATACTTCATCCACCATTTCGCTATTTAAGCATTTCATCACTCTTTCCCACGAACTGATATTTGTATTCATTAGTTGGTTCTGGGCCTGCGATAAAAGTCGTGATGGAGTTTTATGAAGGTGTAAGACAATTAGTAGCACAACTGCGCCTCGATCGTTACTTCAAATTTCCAAGTTACCTCTAGTGCCAAGTTAACTTTCGAGTCAACTGCATTGATTGCTGCCACTCTTTGCCTGTGTTCTACGTACCACGATACTATACTTGATGCACTTGATGTGCCATATCTTCAGTGGTGTATTGGAAATTCTCATTAAAATATATAGCAAAAATATGGAAAAATTAGAACAAAAATAAGAAGCAGACTTCTTTTAAAAATCTTCTTAAGAACATACTTTCTTGGGATGCCAATAAATCATACCTCATACCTCATACCTCATACCTCATACCTCATACCTCATCCCTCATACCTCATACCGATAATTATACGAGTGAGCAAACTGCAATTGATATCACGTGGTTCATATCACGGCTCCAGTTATAACTTTTCCTGGTCTGTTGCCATCATAATAAACATCTACCTCTCGCCGATTGATTCCAACATGTTTTGTAGCAATTGAATCAAAACTCGAGGAGTACAAATATTGTTAATGGAGTCATGCTTGATTTACCTAATTAAGGGAAATCGTAGCCATAACTTCTTCTATTTAGTAAAGAAATACCTTTTGATTAAAATAATCCAGCCTAGCACTAATAATTTAGGGATGGAAAGATCTGAACGAGGAGATGCACAAATTGTATTTTCACTGAGCAGAAGAGAGGAAACTTGCACATCACCAAACCTCACAGAGATCATTCTTTGCGCGGGTAATTGTATAGCTTGATTGATTGATTGAACTTAATAAGAACCTCAACGTCAATCACCAGAACTTAATTCTCTTGCTAAGCTTTCCTTTGATACAATTGATATTAGTTCACCCGTTGATCTGAGTACATCTGGCATTTTTGTTGTTGTGAGTTTCCAAAATTTATCTAGTGGTGCACGAAAACTGCGAGTCAAATGCAATAATACCACTTTCGAAAAGTATATTTCCAAAAATAAATCAGACCTTTCAGACTCTTAAGGCTAGTTTCATGACACGTGACAGGCTAACGTCCAAGTCCCCTATATGCTACCAAGCCGGGAGAACAAAAAAGGAGCCTCGCGCCCAAGAGTAAAAACATGAAGTGACATTAATTTCAGTTTACTCCTACGCATTACATGTTTTCCGGATACAGCGGCCTCTCCTCAAATGCGCCTTCGTAGAGAAGCCCTATAAGCGCTTCTATATTTTTAAGTGCTTATTTTTCAAAATATTCTGCTTCTTAGGTACTATGGCATGGACCACGATGCCTTTGAAAACACCGTAGAAGCGGAATGCCTGTCTCGCCGAGCAGGGAACCACAACAACAGCAGTCAGACGGGAGAAACCTTTCGCGACTTGTTCCACTTGGAAATGGGAAGTATGACTGTATACCGGATGAGATTGCGGTGCTCTGGAGGCCTACAATTTAGCCCCATGGCAAAGCAGCACTGGGCTGCCTATATGGGAACCCATGGAACAAGCCTTTTTTATCCGTAAATCGCTTTAGAAAGAAAACTGTGTCTACAACAAAAATCTTTATATTTATTGATTTATGTATATTTAGGTTTATTCGTAACAAAAATTGGGTCTTTGCTTAGCGTGATCGGTCTGAAAGCTTTAATAAGAGTGATCCCTTCGGATCACTAGTTTCCAGCAAAAAACAGGAAATAACAGTAAACTGAGGCTCCCGAAAGGAGGATTGCCGTTGCCCACACCAGTGGCGCCTCTGTCGGCCACAAACCGATATGTCTCGCACGACTCCCCATCTATAAAATTCACTAGTAATAGCGCGCCAGCTGTCACAATCATAAATAAAAAACAATCCAGACTCCACACAAATCAATCAATCTCTTGTTTGGACTCTGCAGTTCGCACATCGCAGTTAGTTTCTTCAGTTTCTTGTTTGACTGCGGTTTTCGCCATTCATTCGACTCCCTCTCCCTGTAATCGTACTTCTTTTTCATGAGTTAATTTATTAGTCTGGGAGTTTCCCTTAGCCCTTCGCCCGAAGTGATGGCTAACTCTAAGTAAGTCAAAAGTTTAAAGGATTGGATATTTGAAAATTGAGTTTTTTTAAATGGTTTGTTTGGACATTTGAAAATGGAGCTTTTTTAAATGGTTTGTTTGGCCATTTTTTCTTCCCGCGTTCAGCCCAGCCAACATGACCATGGATGATCTGATGACGTCGTTTAGTGAGCCGCCGCAGGAAAATGCGTTGCGCTACTTCGGCGTGCAGATGGCTGGGAAAACGGAGGAAAATCCAATCGTTCTCAAAAAGCTCCCCAATCCCAAGACCTTCCTCGCCATTTGTCCCACCGTCCGTTTCAAGGTAGGTTGGAAAAGGGCGAATTTCGCCAAAATATTTCATACAGCTTTGCGAAGGGTGTGATAAGATCCATTGTTGTCGTGTTGTTGATACTTATTGATATTGTAAGCCCTGTTACGGTTGATTGAGGAATTGATTGACATGTCGATTTCCAGTTAAAGTGTTGATTGATTGTTGATTGTGCCATTAGCTGTTTCAATCGATCAATTCAACAATCAATGCAATTGCTTCCTTAGGAATGTGGTCATGTCATGTGTACTGTACCATCATTCGCTGTGTGTTAAGTGTTCTTTTGGTATTTGTTTTCTGGCATTTTCAACGAATTCGAAGTAAAATTTGAATGATTTCACGGTTTATAATTTAAATTATTGTTAACGCCAATACGTGGCCAGACGTCTGATTCTAAATTAAATTAAAAATCATTTAATGAAATAAGCTTTTTAAATCGTTATCTAGATTTATCTAAACAGCACTAATGGGCAAGATCGTCTTCAATATTAATTAACAATTCATTGCGAGCGTGTTTTTTAGACGATTCTGTGTAATATTGTTTAATCGAATGACATCATAAAAAAACATTTGATCGACTGATTTATTTTCTTAATTAATTGCATTTTTTGTTGTTTTTTTTCTCAGGAATTTTCCACCAGAGAAGAAGCTCTCGCCTTCTCGCAATTCGACGTGCCCATTGTGACGGACCAGTCATTCAAACGGGCCGCCGAGCCGCGCTCGCCCTTTCCCAGTCCATCTGTGGCGGAGCGTGACCTCCTCCTCTCCTCCATCGCAGCCGGGGACTGCGCCACCCTCCGGGGGCTCGCCTGGAAGAATCCACGCCTTCTCGTCACACCGGATGAGGCGCCGCAGTGCTACCGGGGGACCTGGCGACAGACTGCCCTGCATTTAGCAGTTCAGGTAAGGTTTCTTCAATTACACTCTACGACAAGATTGAGTACACTGGAGGGTCCGAGGAATGGGCAAAAGGGGCGGGGGGTGGTCAGGTGGCTGCCCCCTGCTCCGCCCCTTTTGCCTATACCCCGGACTCTCCAGTTTACTCAATCTTGTCGTTGATTGTATATCTAAACAATATTTTAAATGTTCCAAAATTCCGCCTCTGATTTAATTTTAAATATATTCCTGCTTTATATGGAATAGAATTCGATCTTTTAAAAGACGTGTTTTATGTACAGTCCCGAATTTTATATTACTACCACATTTTGCAATAGTCAATTTTAAGATTGTAGGTATATGTTAAAATACCGAAAACCTGATCTTGATTATGTTGAAGAAAGTAAGTGTTGAGATTAGATGAACATTTGCGGTGAATGTAGATGTAGGTGTTTGTTCTCTAAACTGGAGCTCGTTATTTCGTCAACGACATTTCAGGCATCTAGTTTCCCGGTCTTTTGCACACTGATGGAGGTGATTGACAGCAGGGCCTTCGCCGTGGCTACGCAGTTGACAGAATTTGAGGATCTGGAGGTGCGACGCAAGATGATGGTCGGGAATTATCTCAACAATCGCAACCGAAAGGAGGAGTCGGCGTTGGACTGCGCGATAGTCTTTGGCATGGTGGAGATTGTCGACTTTCTAACGGTATGCAGTAAGCGACAGGGAAAACTTGAATAGAGGGTCCGACCGACGTGCAAAGGGGTGGGGCAGGGGTTAGTTGAACTCAATCAACTGATCAATTACTGAATTTAAAACGATTTAAAGTGACCACAAAACAAACGGTGCAGCTTTGCTGGTTGATTTACTGATTGACTTACTGATCAGTTGATTGTTACATGGATTAATTTATCAATTTTCTTTTGTCAGGTTCACCCACTTTGTGATCTGAAGACGGGAAAGAGTTTGCAACAATGGCAGTCCACCGTCTGCACGAGATGCGACGCCGATCGGAAAGCCCATTGCCCGACCATCATGAGCATGCTCGAAGGTCGTTGGTATCTTCCCGTCTATCCGTCTCCGGCGAGCTTCGGCAAGTCCATCGTCGGGGAACCCGTTCCAGTCCACACCATGAGACAGGCACTTCGTGACGGGAAGCTGACCGGATTCATCGGTCCCGCGACGCGGGAGCAGTGTGAAAAACTGTCTTGCGACATAAAAACCCTGCATGCCGAGAAGGGGCGGCGGTCGCGGACGAGATCAAGAACGGCGTCGGATGTCGCTGACGGAAAATGGGAAGATGTTGACGCGGAAATGAATCGGGCTAGTGTCAGGCGAGGTGGTGTAGGCGGGCGAAGTTTAAGCCCAAAAGTCGGACTGAAGGGAACAGAAGCGGTTGCTCGGGCACTGGCGAAGCGAGATGGGCTGGGCTGGAAGGAGTGGTGGAGCTTCTTGGGGAAGTTTTTAGATATCGCGTCGGCGAGGGGATTGGTGGAGCTGGAGGGCTACTTAGCTAATCGAGCTGGTAAGAACTGGCAGGCAGTTAGACTGGCAGGCAGGCCGGCAGACGGAAAGGCAGACAGACAATAGGTAGACAGACTGACAAACAAACAGGCAGGCAGGCACGCAAACGGACGAGCAGACAGACATTTGGCAGGCGGGCAGGAAAAGAATCAGTAGGACGGACAGACAGACAGACAGACAGACAGACAGACAGACAGTGGAACGCATCGGCAAACTATTGGTCTAATGAGTTTTCATTACAGGCAATAACTGGGACATCGAGTCCGCTGGAGAAACCGTCGATTTGCTCTGCATTAATGACGATCTTACCGTTGTTGAAATCCTCTCCCTTCACTATACTCGCCACTCATCCACCCATATTTCGTCACCGGCTGTCACATTTACGCCTGTAACTCAAACCTCCACTGCGGAATCTCAATTTGACTTGGATGATGAGGACAGCTTAGACATTTTCTACACTCCTCCTTCCAGTCCGGAACCGATCCACACGGCGCTTTTCAATTTCAGTGAACGATACGCCAAAAGACCCTCACTCTTCGTCGGCGGTCGGAAGCCCAGTCTCTCCGATTGCGACTTATATGACGCGCTGATGGACGTGCCCATCCCCGATGACTTTCGCTACATCTTGGCGTGGAGGGACCAAATGGCGCGGAATTTGCAAGCCGCTGACCTGACGGATGCCATGAGTTTTTTGTTTTTATGAAAATTGTTCTTTCGCTTGTTTTGTTGTGAGAGCTCGTACATACTCGTCCGAGCTGCCTTGTTTGCTGTGATGCCGTCATCTGTAATGGACTCCACGCCGCGATGACTGCGTGAATAATCTCACGTAATGCAAAACAAATCTCGTTATTCTTGTTTTAGACTTTTGGTTTTACACGTGCAATTAGTTGTTTCCGGATTTTGTAGCTCTTTCGCAAAATTGATTTTCAGTTCAGACGGCCGATGACGACTGCCGAAACAGTTAAAGCTGGGTTGGTGAGAATAAGTAGCGAAATGACATGAGACAAGGTGAAGAGTCGACCCTGCATATACCGTGTATTTGGCTGCAGTCGTAAAGAGTAAATTAAATACATGGGCGTCTCTAAAAGAAGTCAGGAAGAACGCTTATTTTTAATATAAAAAGCCAAACGCCATAACTATACCCAAACGCCATAACTATAACTATAACTTAAACTATAGCCAAACGCCATCTCCATCCGGGGCAATGACGGTGGCGTGCTCTGCTCCCAGACTGTTCGAGTCCTCCTCGGCTGGGCGGTCTTTATTCCCATGATCAGACGTGGCAGTTATCCGTCCAGAGTCTGGCGGCCGTACGTCCTCTGTCTCCTCCATCATCGGTTTAAACTTCCGGAACGTCTTCATCTTAATGGAGGTCGCATCAATCTGCGTTCGGATGGTTCTGATGGACGGTTGCACACTGGACGTGTTCCGCGAACCGCCGCGTTGCTCGCGATCGTGGGACTTCAACGTGGCCGGGCAGAAGATCTTCTGCAGCGGTCGGAAGGAGAAGTGGAATCCGCCGTAGATGATGGGGTTCACACAGCTGGAGAACCAGGCCAGACACTTGGACAACGACTTGACGAACGGCGGGATGTTATCCTTATACCTAGGCATAACACGAGAGGAAGGCCGATTCCATATATCATCTGAATTTGCCTTCGCTTTCGCAGAACGGAAAACGTCGTACGCTGCTTATCTTTTCATCCATTGTTAAGATGCTTTATTTTAGTTTTAATGTTGTTTATTCACGAATCGAATTTCTTGATACAAAAAAGTATTGCTCGTGAAGTATATAAAGGGCAAAAGTCGGTGTGATTGGTGATGAATGTCAACTAAATCTTTTTAATTATATTGTGCGGATTTTTAACCGCGTGTTATAGTTGTGTCAATGCCAAAGTCTTTAGATATAAGTATCCCAACTGATCATGCAGCACAAAGCATAATTTTTGTCTTTCAAGAAGGAACCCGCGGTAATGCCCGCCGTTTCCTACGCATGTTTTTCTTAATAACTAATATACGCATCAACATTAAACAAATACATGCCTTGCAGCCTTATCCTCTTTTTACGGTATATTAGTCTGTGTCTGTGTCTGTGTCTGTGTCTGTGTCTGTGTCTGTGTCTGTGTCTGTGTCTGTGTCTGTATCTGTGTACATGTCCGCATCCAAAGATAATCTCAAACGTGCAGTTCGCACTTGGATGCTACATTCATAATTGTACCGGTAGTTGGTCCAAACATTGAGCAGATTGATGGTGAAGTAGGGCGTCCAGCAGAGGATATAGCAGGTGAGGATGCAGATGGTCAGTTTGACCGTCTTGATCTTGGACTGTTCCACTCCCTTCTGGGAATTGTTGCGACGGAGGACGACGCATTCGCCACCGTTGTGAGTGCCGGGGCAGCTGTAGGGACTGGATATGCGCCAGACCACGATGGCGATGTTGATGTAGCAGAAAGCGACAAACACCAGCGGAACAAGAAAGACGCACGCGGCCACCCAGGTGACGTAGATTTTGCGTTGCCATTCGGCGGTGTAGCCTTGACTTTTACAGGCGTACTTGGGCGTGCCGTCCGCGTGGGCTTCGGTTGTAACCTGAAAGTCACCGAGAAAAGTGAATCTTTACTTACCATAAGATGAACTTTATATTCTGGCGCTGATCGATCATTGCTTCATTTCACGCATTTACCGGCAAATACGGGGACCCTAGCCATCCCAAATTTCTAGCAAAGGAACGGACACATTTCCACGCAATGATACTCGTCCTACCAATATGATATAAAATAATATTATGTTAGGGTACCCCTACTGCTCCATCCTTTTCCCACCCTTTCGCTATTGTCCCATTCTTTTGACTTTAAATTAAGATTTAATTGGCATGAAAATATAATTTCGTTCCAGGTTACTTACCTTACCGTAAAATTTAATTACTTTATAAATCATTGACACTCCTTAGTTAGGGAACGCAAATATAAAAAATTACTATTTTACGTCATTAAATCAACGTCCGAGATTATCTGGGAAAATTGTGATGTAAGGGAATCTGCAGAGGCCGTCGGCCTCCGGATTAACTGTGACTATGACCTAAGGCCTATCACCAAAATCCTTATAAATGTTGGTCGCTATTAACTAGTCGACGGGAGCTGAATAAATGTTTTTCTTTGTAAGAAATCCTCCGAGAAACCTCCGGCTGAGGGCTCGGCGCTTCGACATTTCGTACCCAGACAACTGGTACACCGACATAACGTACCACCGACTTCGTTTCCGGGTACATTTCGTACCCCAGACAAATCATATTCCGACAGTTTACCCTTACAGACAAATCATATCAAGGGACAAGGCGTATCCCAATTATTCGCATATAACAGGCAGTTAGTGCTCTGTAAGCAAGACCAAGTAAAATCTTCCAAATCCAATATTTTGACAATTTTGAAAACAAATACTATATTTTTGTATTATTTTAATACTCTATTTTAGTATCATCTTGACTGCAGTAGATCAGAATATATCATATGTACATCTGTGCGGAATGCCCGTGTTTTGGTACAGATTGTCAAGTGATATAATTGATATATAATGATATAATAATACAATTTTCGGCTACGAATTGAGAGGTGCGCATTATTTGGATACTCAGTACACTTGCCCGGGTATGATTGGTCAGCAAACGAACCAGCTCAGTAAAAAATTACTCGAAGTGGTTTCACCGTTTCGAGTAAGTTTCAGCCCCTGCAGGGGTTTCGGAAGGATAACCTCACTCCACTGCTGCGGATCGATCGTGTGGAATTAATGAATTGAAATTAGAGCATGACCGGGGGACAAAGACTTCCGTTGGGTCTTCCCACGTGCACAGGCTTAACCGAAAAGGTGTCTTTGTTTGAGTCGGTGGAAGTGCGAAACCGCAGCAGCGTTGTTGGGGGCAAAAACGTGATTCATTACCGGCTTAATTGTGCGACTCAACCACTGCTGCATTGCCTGTTGATCGTTTCCAATTGTCTGTTTTGAGTGGGAATCCCCGACGGTCCGCTTATTTTGATTAATTCTGCACTTCCGGCAGGAAGAAAACTACGTCGGACTTAAAAGGTCCTCTTTCCCGTGAGATAGTCCAATTGGTGTGTTGTTGAGGATCCAAATGGTGTACATCTGTGCCGCGTTTACTTTGAGGGTCGCCTATCAGAACTCAATGAGCGACCCTCAAAGTAACTGCGGCACAGCTGCATTGTTGGGGATATGAATTAGCTCATATGACTCATATGACTGACCTTTAATATGTCTCCGGTATTATAGTACCTCGCAGCACTTCACAATACCATTGCAATATTGCCAACTGGACTGGTGCTGTTTAAGGTTATTCAATATGGAGAGTCCGATTAACTGCGCGATCATATGGTTTCGTATAAATTAAATAATAAACAAAAATGAGACGGAGCGAGCAAGATTAAAGGCTAGTCGTTAATATATGCAGACTGACAATTACAATTATTGTTTGAAATGAATTGCTGACGATTGGTATTCAAATATTTTAACTGAAATAGACTTGAACTAAATGAATTTGTTAAAAATTATTCAGTGGTTAACTAGCACAAGATTAAGTAACAAATTAGACTTGGTTTCAAATCAATCGGGGTTTTCCCTTCATGTCAGGGTGAATCACTATTAAGTTTCAGTTTAAAAAACTCCGCTTTGTCCTAGTACTAAAACGAGTGATCCGCTGTGTCATATAATCCCATTTGAATGTTGCATTTATTTTCTTTTTTTCAGCTCGCGCCGCCATTAAATTTAACAGAACTTACTTGAATATATTACATTAAATATGAACGCAATAACTTTCATTCAAATCCAATCAGGAATTTGACAGAAAGTGCACACTTTATATATCCTCCGTAAAGATAATTTTAGATACAATAACCGTATTATGTAATCCTCTCGAATTCTGCTTCAATTGATACAGCAATAGCCGCTTTATTCGATTGCAGAGCCTGCAGACCGATTTAACAAAGAGCACATTATATTACGCGCCGCCGCATTACTTATGCAAAATTAGACGCTTCTCGTGACGTTGGCTCTCCTTCTTTTTTCTGCTCGCCGGCGTCGGCTCTCAAGATACGGATTATTCGGTGCTTTGTGGCAACGCCAGAGGCAGATCCAGACAAACACGTGTTTCTCGTAAAAAGCGCTTTCTCGACGCGTCGGTTTCTTCCAGTGATTGTGTGGTTACACTCCAAAGATGAGAGCGGGGTTCGATGGGCACACACAGGCCATGAAACCACTTCACAGCTGTCACTGTACGGCTTTTCCTGTTAAAACTTCCAGACTCGTTCGTTCGTGTCTGTCTTCGCAGCTGCGTACACTCGTCAACCGCTGCGCGGGCCTTGAGCAAACCTTAAGTACATACAGGGATTTCGCCCATTTATTCCATCTTGCAAAACGTGAGAAAAAATATTCCTCATGCAATAACTTTTGCAGGAGCTGACAAGTTTTTTAAAAATCAACCTAATGATGAGAGAAAATTTATCAAAAATTTGTTTGCAAAAAAAGCTAACAATAATTTAGTCTAGAAGAGTTATAGTAATAAATAGAACGTACTCACTCGTAGGCTCATCATACAGTCGCAGTGTGATGGGACGAAAAATTAGGAACCGGCTGGGTCGAAAAATGATTTAAATTCAAAATCAATTTGCTAACCCGTTTTTATTTCGTTTTAATTTTTTTATGTCAAATTTGGCTCAACATTCTTAAATTGACGACCAATTTGAGATGATTGAGAATTCAATTGAGAAGTTATTCGTTCTGATCATCTGTTATAGCGATGAAGAATTAAGCAAAATCTCCCCCTTACACAATATAACAACCGACGACCCTGAACAAAGTTTTACTCAGTATACGTTGGCAATAATCGGAGTGAAACCCAGCACCGTCTTCCGCCCTCCCGTTTCGAGGGACCGGTACTTTACTTTCGCTAATCACAATGTGTCCGGAAATTTGGAGGAGCAGTGTCAGGTTGCCGGGCATTTTCGGAAATTAACTCTATGAAGTGAATATATTCTCTGCGCGTGAGGTATAGAGGCCCCTTTCCCTTTCACACGACCGCACAATTTGCAAGTGAAATTGAGGCATGACGTAACGGGCAGGGTTAGCTTTTGCACTGGTAGACTGGAATGGCTGTTATTGTTAGCTAGCCTACATTTAATAGGATGTGGATGTTATAATGGTCTAACGTGAGGTTTCCGATCCGTGGCGGATATTAACCGGAAACTTGGACGATGAAATGTTGTTGAGGTCACGTAGTTCATAAAGTATGCAGTCTGCAGGGCAGGAATTTGAGCAAAGTGCCTGTGGATGTCTCTGAGGAGTTTTAGAAATTCCGCCACGAGATACTTCTTTGCAACATTATTGGTGTTTACTTTTGTGTTAAAGGGGAGGGGGAATTCAGTGTTATTCTTTATTGTTTTTATCTTTAAGTTTCCTTCATGACTGGATTGTAGGTATTCAAAATAGACATGCTTGTTAAGATTAGTTGAAAAAAAGTTCGTAAAGGTATGTGCTTTACGAATTTCAAAAAGGAATAGAGCTTATTGAACGCCGCCGGTTATACATAGGTATACTGTAACGCTGTTGTTACAAAACCGATTTTCTGACTTTATTCATTCATTCATTACCTGTACGAAGATGAAGATCTGCGGAAGGGCGACGATGAATGCCAGCACCCAAGAGAGAGCGATCATTTTACGGCTGCGCGCCAGGCTGCGAGAGAATGTCATCGGCTTGCAAATGGCTTCGTAGCGGTCGTAGCTTATGCTCATTAGGATGAAGGCCGTGCTGACAAACAGCAGGCACTGCACGTAGGTGGCCAGTTTGCAGGCCAAATTGCCGAAGATCCACTCCCCGAAGACCTCCCACAGGATCTCCACCGACATGGAGAAGACAGCAATCAGCACGTCCGCTGCAACATGTAATATACGCTGCACAGTGCGTGTTGATATACGATTAGTCATATATAGTGCGTGTAAGGCAAAATCCTTGCACTAACCGAATTAAGCACTTTAACTCGCGAGTGTGTACAACAGCCATGCGTCGAGCGAGTTTAATGGCTTAACTCGGTTAGCGCAAGGTTTTCGCCACGTGTGTATACGATTATAGCCGACTCTACGTCATAGTTGTGTACTAAAAGTATCGCCAGTCATCGAGACAAGCAATTCTAAATTTACAATACCCTGCACTGTGTTCGCGTACTGCGCGTAATGATCATCCATTATGCAAGTTAAAAAATCACAAATTGCCACACCCCAAACCTACAAAAAGAACACTACAAATATTCCGATTAAAATAAACAAATCCGTGAGATTTGATTAGATTGAGACAACTAAATTAATAATGAAAATCTTGTTTTATTAGGCCGTACTGAATTTCAACAGTTCACTTGCGTCAGCATGATACATTTATTTATGTCCTTTGCGATGAGCAGCGAAAAAGATCGACAATATGTGCAACGACTGCCTTAAAGATTAAAATTCATCAAAATCAAAAACATAATCTGCCCCCCTTTCTCCTACAAACATGAATGGATGGCCATATTATTTAAAAAGTGTTTTCATCCAGCCTCAACTTCCAACTTCGTCCTCATGTTGAAACAAAGCAGAAATTTAGTTTGGTTGATATCTAATGTTAGGCCTTCGTCCCTACTATGACGGAAGAACCTGAAAATACAAGCTATTAGACTAGGTGTTATTAAAATAGGAGAAGAATTGTGGTAAGACTTTACTGGTAGAGGAGATAAGAGGTGAAAGAAAGGAACTCTTCAAATTACTGTAAAACACACGCTTATATACCGAGGTAGTCACGGATAAAGAATAATTCTTGATCTAACGTACGAACTCCTGCCGACAGGGTGGAATTATGTACGTGATAATAGCTGAGTAAGTAAAGTATAGAATGTGATGTTAAATAGGAATGGGTTAACTAGGTAGATAGACTTCACTATTAGAGTTGGTAGGTATCTGTTGGGTATCTGTTGGGTACCACCCAACACTAAGTTGATACACATCGCGGGCGTTTCCACTGAAAATAATTATGCTTGATGCTTGTTCCCCGTAACTGTTTATCGTAAAGCATATTGACTTTTATTTGGGTTAAACTTTTTAAAATGCACTAATGAAACCCTACTTCTATAGTTTTAGTTATAATATTGCTGATTCAGGATGTGAATTCTGCAACTTTGTAATTTTCTGGTCGTTGCATTTTTAATTTCTTCTACCGTGCAAACTCCTTGATATATTTTATAGCAACTTACAAACGGCCAAGGACATGACAAAAATTGTCACCGGACGCTGCCATCCCCGAATGCGAATCAAGTGTGTCAGGACGGTCAAATTCCCAATCAGCGCAATCACCATGAAGAAGGATAATATCGTCAACTGATGGAGCACTTCCGGTGACATTTTTGTCGCCTTCGCACTCCCGGAGCGATTCCATGCCGGCTCCTCCTCCGCGTACGACAGGAGGTCAGAGTCGTCCTCCTCCGTAAAATTAACCGTAGCAAAATGACCCACCGTTGTTGCATAGTCTGCCATAGCTGCGTAATCAATATCTTATCTTTGCCGCTCTTTTTGGGTGAAAAACCAAATTAAAATCCTAAATTACAACTGCGGGAAAATTTGCGCGCGAAAATTGTGGTGTTAAAAGGGACAAGAAGTCATCGATGGAGTAATCATCGGACAAACAAGCGATTTACTCTAGCGTGCTGCACATTAAGGTCTTCCGGAACAAGTCGCACGGGGGGGGGGACCCGGCAGGAGAGAATGAAACTCATATACCCTCTGTCGTACAGCTGGACCACATTTCCGCGCTGATTTTCCGTCGCCGCTGCCGTAGATGATGACAGACAAGCCGTGTGCAGGATGGGATGTGAGTGGCGTACAACTTTAACACACTCAATCGCGAGGCAGCAAGACTTGAGTATGTAGTTCCTGTGGTGCCGCTGTCGAGAACCCAAATGCACACTACGAGGAGTCTGGCCTATGACGAGCCACCCCTTTGTTCCAGTATCTACAGATGTTACCACTGACTCCGCCTATGTAAAGTAAGCAATAAACTTTAGCAAGCATTATTTCATTCACAATTCATTTGGGAACCGACTGAAATTGGCCAAATATTTTTCGGACCTGAGGGGGCGGATCTATATGGGAAAATTCTGAAAAGCTACCCTCAATTCATAATTCTAGCCCTCTTTGAGGAATGTATATTGCTCCGCCCCTGATTTGAGAAAATTTTGCGATGGCACTAATCAATTTCGCATTCAATTCTGCATGGGTTAGGGTCAAGAAGAGCATATTTCAGCACACAGACGGGTATAACTTTACACGGTACGAGGAGCCCGGCCTATTCCTACGTACGCCATTTTCCGGCCTTGTAATTCCATTATAGTGGGACTCTGCAAGCACATCGAAATAAACTTTTTTGACACTTACTGTACTGCCGCCATTAAACCGGTGACTTTAGCCGCGCCCCCGTCACACGCGCCTGTGTGTTGAATGAGCACACACACTCACACAGGTCGAATGCGCTGCCCGGGGAAAAAGTGACCGGTTTAATCGCGGCAGTACAATAGCATTTATAATTCATTTTGGAAGCGATTGGCATCAACCAAATATTGTTCGGAAATCAAGGGGCGGAGCTACGTTTATCTTTAAAAAAAGAGCGGGATTGTGAGCGTAGCTAGTCTTGGAAGATTGGTTCGTAGCTCCGCTCCTTGACCTTCGGCTGATGCCAATCGATTCCAAATTGAATTTTAGGTGGGAGAGAAGGTCGAGTTAAGTTTATGTAGGGATAAACGTCGAGTTTCACTACACTACTATTGACTAGATTTAAGCCAGTAAAAAGGGGTGACTTCAATTAGGCCTTACTCCTCGTACGGAGAGAGTATGCTCAACACATAGTGAAAAGCGAGTCTCGTCAGTCAACGAGAGCACGATTTCTGCCCTTCCTCCCCCCTGATCCATTTACAGTAATATGCCCCATGTTGACGTGTGACGTCCTAGGACGAAAACGGGGGACGCTGTTGATTTTTCACTACTACACGCCGCGCGCTCTCATTAATTTATATCGCGCGTTCCATCATCTTGAGGAGCGGCGGTCGTTGTGGGGCTTATAGGGTCTCTTTTCTGGCTTAGAATTGGCTATGATTTAGGCTTTCTCCGTGTATCGTGAGAACTGAGAATTAAGTGAAATCTCTATTATGTACGACGTGGCATCTACACCACCCTCTGGAGACCCTGCGACTGGGGGCGGAGGTTTGGACCACTGCGTATGTTGGGATGTGTGGGTGTCTCATCATATTGTGTGAGAGCTGGAATTTTGCGCAGTGTTAAAGAACTTGGAAGATTCGTCAGGGCTTTAAACGGGAGAAGGAGATGAAGAGGCGTCTGGGCTTGCCAGGTGTTGTTCTGTTTCTGGCTTTTTTGTCTCAACAGCAGGGGGTCAAGCCGTCGACTTGTGAACGCGTCACAGTCTAATGATAATTGCACTGGGAGGCATATCGGGGCTTCGGTACTGTATATAGGCAAAGGTTATAGGACCTGCAGCTGTATATCGCGAGGTGAAGAGTTTATGCCCTCTTAAGTAAAATTTAACATAGAGAAATGTGTAAAAAATATTTGTAATTTGCCAGATTGATTATTTGTTAAGTAATTATTTGTGAAAGAATATAGGGATGGGACAAGATACCGTCAATTTAGCCTCCAGTTCATTTCCGAGACTTGCCACTCGATATTACGATGCATTTGTCCTTCTAACATGTAGGTTTCGGATATATGGAATGTACTATACATGGAGTCACAAATGAAAAAACAATTAGTGTTTTGGACTCCACAAAATTATTTTTCCATGATTTATGGCGTGACATTTCTGAAATTTTTTTCTAGCCCTTCGACTGGAACATAAAAGGTTAGGCGATAGTTATTATAGTAGTTTACGGCATGAAGTAAAACAATTAACAAAATAAGAATTAGGCAATTCGTGAAGGGTATTAAAATCCACCGTTATATACGGTTAACGCCTTGGCTTTTGCCCCTCAAGTATGCTAGTAGAATAGTGTTCAGGCCACATTTGCAAAACCCCTTATTCCACGGAAGTTTGATGTGAAAGTACGAGCTCGTACAGATAATTTTTTTATAAAAAACATACAAATACTGACAATATTCGGTACGCCATATATTTCTTCGTGAAGACACATCACAGACCAATTCTCCATTTTGTTGTAAGAAATGGGAGATTGATGATGAACTAGCCACTAATTTTGTCAGCGACAGTTTACGTCTTTACCTACTTTGCTGCTCTTTTCGTTCTCCATTTCATATGTACCGTACATGTGCAGCATATCTTACATACCACAAATGTTTCCTCTCAAAAAAAAACTAATGTATGAACAGGACGACTATTTCTTAAGTTATTACAGGGCTTAAAAGAGCGCCAAGAGACCGATAGACAGTGGCTCCACAGTCGGCTGTTCGAAGATCCCCCTCCCCCCCCCCAAGGGCGACGGGGCGGAAGTTAATTATCGATCTACTCGACAACGATCGTCGTCTCTCCACGATACATGGTCACACATACTAACTTGCAACCGGTTGTGCACCCTTGTAAACACCAAAGGTTCCTATGCTTCACTCTCTCTCTCTGGTCTCGTTGCCGGCACACACGTATGTGCATGTGCACAGCTGCACTTTTGTACAGATAGGCTCAAAATGCTTGTTGTGCTTTTTTCAGTTCTACATGCACTAGTACAAGATTCCTTTCAGCATATAACCATCCCTATATAATACAAAGGCAAAAGTATTCTTCCAGGCAGATGAGGCTCCTTTTTCGGCATCCCTTGTACCGAACATTCTCCAGTCGATCCCATGATGCGGTGGACCAAAACCTGCTACGGAGAAGTGCTTCGGCATTCATCGTGGTTTGCCATCCTTAAAATTGCCCTACCCTGCTGCCTGTTACCGACGGTGGTGTTCATCGTTCTAGAACGCAAACGAGTGGCGCAAACCAGCAAAGATATCGCGGCAATATTGACAATGATTTCCTGTCGGAATGCCGACGCAGACACCGTGATCGCGACCGGAAGTTGCAGTCGTTTGTTAGGGATGGGGGAGGAGTATGTCGATGGTGAGGGTGCGAGACAGTGGAGGCCTCGTGGGTGCAGCGTTCAAACTTACTGGCCAAACTTAAGGTAAAATTGCGTATGACTTTTCGGCTGTCCTTTACGCATAACTGATGATGATTTATGGGAAGAAAATAAGAGAAGATGTACCCTACTACCGAAATCTTCTTACTACTCAAGAAGGTGTTAATATCTTCTTTGGAAAAAGATTCGTCGCCTTTTTTCCTATTCATTTCGCTCAGAAAGAAATACGAGTTGGCAAGAAATCAGATTTAAATAGTAAAACGAGGTCCTTTCTATAAAGAATTTCAGGTGTACCCTTAAATTGTCTTTTCCTTGACATAGCTTGATGTCACGATGCATCTCTGAGGTATTCCCGGGAAGCAAAGAGAAATCTCGTAGTCTTATTGTCTTCATGGGGGATTCACGCTTACGACAACTGCAGGAAAAATTGTATTGGCTAATCACCGGCACAGATTTTCACACGCATGATGCGGTACAGGTAGGCATGAGGATGTTAGTGTAGAAAAGTGAATGATGGTTTACAGTGATCAGAACCTCGTCATAACTTGAGCCACCCTTCCACACATATGGTTCCAATACGGAAGTTTAAATAAGGAAGTAAAGCAAACGCAGTTTCTACTGGCTCGACATTCTTTAAGAAAAAACATTTCATCCTTTTAAAGGGGTCTCCAGTTGCCCAGCCAGAGCCAGTTATGTGCGATCCGCCAGCACAGCCCCATGAAGACAACTGGAAGAGGGGACAATGCAATCTCACCATGATCCATCCCACAGTGCCTATCACAATTAAACGTGTGTGGGATCCCATGCTGGACGCATCTTTAGCGCAGAACCATCTCAACAGGTTGATTAATCGCGTAACAACGAAAACCTTACCCAAGCTCCTCGTCCTCAATTCAGGGGCGTGGCTGCTGAAGCATTGCTACGACTCCGGGATCTCACTGGAAGCATGTACAAAAACTTATACTAAGTGCGTACATTGCATTCTTAATAGTATACCATTTACCTTTTTTCTAAATTAAAAGGAGTCGATTTGGTGAGGTTATTAGTGTCTGAAGTTGGGGAGGGGGGGGGTATTATTATTTTATTTGTGACCGCAATTTTATTTTTTTATTTCTGGTGAAATCACATGCATGGTGAATACTGTAACTGTAATTTTATTATACATATAATTTAATATATTGAATGTTTTTATTTTATTAAGTTAGAAAAACTAACCGGCATTATCAGTTTTGAAATTTAAACAATTGAACAATTAAAAAATTATGCTTTTTCTCATCATCATGTTTTACCTCAAATTTATTTGTACTGGAACTTAGGATCCCACAAGTGAGAAGTATTTTCACTTCCATTTTATTCCGAGATACTGACTGTTCATTCTACGAGTTGTTGTTAGAAAAATTAGCATTAAAATTATTATTACATTTGTTAAAAAATGTGAGACTTGAGATTTTTTGGGTGGGACATTTTACTTTTAATTGACGTCACATTTTATTCAGGATTATTTTGGATATCAGGCCCGCATTGAAGCGCCTGAGTGCCTTAACCACTGTGATATGGATGCCGCAGACGGCGGTGGATCGTCGGTTCGCCACGCTATTCCTCACCGCCTCGCAGAACGGCGCCATCCCCGTGTTCAATCAGATTGCCGCATGTCTGTTGGCGGAAACCAGCGTTCTATTTTGGTGGTCTTCCCAGCAAGTCTACGAGTACTTTGCGGACTCACACGACGGTCTACACCAGGGCGCAAAGACCCTCTTTACCAACGCGCAAATGCTGATCAACGTGATGTGTAACGCCGCGGTCGGGAGTAACTCCAGTGCTTGTTGTGTATGAATGTGAGAGTATACTTGCGAAGGTGTCGCCGCCATCCTCCGTAGCCTTCCCTTCAATGTGATTAAACTTTTACAGTTTTTCTCCAATGATCAGCCAGAATTTGTGCTCTTAAATTGATCCCTGAGGTCGCTGGAGAGGTGTTAAAACATTTTCTGACAAACAGAGTACGCTGACCGAGTCTGCATCATGCTCAGTCATTAAATCAATAAATTGATGACGAGATTCTCACAATCATCAGTATTAGTTGCCTTTTATGAACAATGCCTATGAACATTTATGGTCAGTCGACAAGTCGGAAATGTGCTTTTTGGTTAAGATGGAATGGCCAATGTTTCAGCTACAAATTTTTTTTATCGCATCATTTTTAGCCGTCGGAGTACTCGATGACCTTGGCGATCCAAAAAAGAACAAAAGTGGTCGAATTCGGCTATTTAGCCGGATAATTACCGTTTACAAAATCGAAAGTAACAGATTTCAAATTATCCAAAAACATTTTAAGGTTTAGAAACCGTCGAGTTTTCGAAACAGCCAGTTAATTTCGCAATGAAAAATCAAAAGGTCGCTTTGTCGACATTTGTAATGCATACTTGGTCTCCAGATGAAGGAATACAGCATAAATGTACATGGCAATAAAGAGCTGTTGCTATTTCAGACACTTGCCAAAGGTTTTGTGCACTTTTTAATTCTTAGTAGCTGAAGGCTTCTAATTTTAGCGTCAAGGCATGCCATCTCACAGGAGAGTTTGAGGATTGAGCGATGGTACAGTGCGTATATCCACTGAATAGTAGTTTTGAATAGAGAACTATGCCCTCTAGTAAACTTACATGTATCCTGGCATATTTTGGGCTTTCTCGACGACTTCTTAACTGGACGGAAATTTTCGTCCCACTCAAATTTAGAGCGACACAATACAATTTATCTGACTTTAGAATGTTTTTTTGAACTCTGATAGATCTAGCAGTAAAAATAGTGAATTTGGTGAACCGAGCATTCACTTCTTCATTTCCAATTTTTAGGACTTTTTTCACCAAGATTATATATAATGACACCGAGGTCCTGAAACTCTCAGATACACATACAATCACAGTGCGATTTTGCACCTGATCTGCGCGGACAAAACAGCGGTAGACCTCCTATCGGTATAATGCTCTGCCTGTGACGCGGCAAACAAAAGTCGTTTAGAGTTTGGACTGGCAGGTAATAAATTAAGTACACAAGATACATGTACAGTATTTACACAGTAAATGATGAATATGATGAATATACCGTAATCATTTTCGTGCGCAGTGGAAACCCTTATCTACCGATGAGGTACATGCCATCATGCTTGACTTGGCCTTCCTCAACTGGGCTTGGAAAGCGTATGACGGTCGTCTGCTTGATTTTCTAAGTCCATGTTGGATATGAAGGATTTGTCTTGGAAGAGTCGCCCGTTTAATAAGGGTTTTATTAGCCATCATCGCTAATCCATGGTGGCTAAAGTAATTCAGTATACACTGTATATACTGTAAAACAGAACACGATGCGATTTGGCCACATCGTGAAGCCAGCCTTGCTCGTCTGCCTGTTTCTCATCGTTGCTTATTTCGTCGTTCATTATTTCAAAAAGGTCCATGAAGATACCGCGACTGTTTCTGCTTGGGTCGTGCCCGAGCCCGTTAACCGGACCAGGAGCTGCGGCGCGTTGTTGGCTCATGGAGAGATCTGTGAGGACTCATTTGGAACGAGGCGATTGCGCCCGCAAGGATGTTTCATGCAGGACTACACAGCACCGACACCGTAAGTACGAAACAACTCTTCCGAACTGTAGAAAGGGTTCCGGTTCAATCTTAATAACTGTGAATTATGTGGGTGAATGGCTGATGTATGCATCGAACAGTTGGAAATTAACCAGGCAACCTTTCGTATGGGTTCACAAACAGACTAACCGCACGTTGTTTGGAGAGCCTTGCGGATCGAAGTCCCCAACAGAATGTGCGTATTGTGCTGATGGGTGATTCGAGGCTGCGTCAGTTGCAGCATCACATAAACTGGCTGATCACCGGCAATTGGACCGATATCGATAACGAAAAAGTACGGACTTATGTGACGAGGTCCCAACACAGTCCCCAATATTTGACATTCGTTCTTAATGTTTATGGTTGTATCTGTCTGAGTGTCTGTGTCTGTGTCTGTGTCTGTGTCTGTGTCTGTGTTTATAACTGTATTTGCGTCTATATCGTGTCTACATGTATCGAACCGTGCCTGTGACTATCGAGATGCGGTTGGACGTTTATATGTATTACTCTTTCAGGGAGTCAGAGTAAGACGACCAGGTTCGCTCGTCTGCGACCCGCCGTGGAAAGACTCTGACGACAAAATCCGGTCGGGCCAGTGTAACCTGACTCTGTCCACACCTAACCTCAACTTGACCGTGCAACGTTTGTGGGATCCGATGATTGCGCCGGACAGAGCGCCGTTTACACTCACAAATATGCTCAACATTAACGACTCGTCAGAACTCCCCAACATTGTCATCATCAACTCTGGGGCATGGCTTCTGAAATGGTGCCATGATAATAACCTGACATCCGAAGCGTGCCAAACGGAACACAGAAAGTAAGCCAACTCTCATCACATCATTTTCGACGGGGAATAATCCGGCCATAATTTAAGCTCGGTTTTTTTGCCCCTTTAGGATTATTTTTGCTATCAAACCCTTGCTCAAGCGGCTGAGCGCCCTCACTACTGTGATATGGATGCCGCAGACGGTGGTGAACCGGGCTTTCGCGACGTTATTTTTGACGCACGAGAAAAATGGGTTGATCTCAATTTTCAACGATATGGCCACCACCTTACTGGCCGATACGAATGTCCGTTTTTGGTGGTCCTCCCACCAGGCTTACGAACGGTTTAACGACACCCGTGACGGAATCCATCAGGGTCCGCGGACGCTGCTCCATAATGCTCAAGTTGTTGTAAATTATTTATGTAATGCGGTGGTCAGCCCGCCCAATTCAAATTACTGCTGCATTTGATGAAAACCAAGACATGATGTGTTTAATTAAACGAAAATGATATTTCCCTCATTTTTGGATGAAATTGTCTGGCCATAGCTGTGCCACTATATATGTATGCTTTAAACGTAGAACAGAAAAATATGGCGGAAACATGCAATTCGTCCTCGCAGATAAAGAAACACAGTGAAAATGGTTTGGGATTTATTTTTATTTTTATTCATACAAGTCAACGGAAGGGAAGGTTCTATTGGGGAATAGTTTACCAGGGAACTGCAGTAAGATCTTAAATTCCGGTTAACCCAACCTGAAATTTGTTCCTACAAATTCTGTCATGAATTTGTTGATCATAAAAAATTTGTCATCTACTGGCAAGCTCGGGTCTCTGTGGCAGAACTTTCGGAAGTTCCGGGAGTAATCCACAAAACTCCCCTGCAATTCAACAATTGTCTAACTGCTTACACGCCAGCAGTTTGCAATTTGCAGTTTGCTATCAAACTTAGAGCAATATTCTACATGTATCTTTCCAGAGGAGCTTGGCACGTTATCGTATGCAAGAACACTGCGTTATATGGACAATGGACAATATTTTGCAGTGCCGGATTGAGGTCGGCCCCCCGATGAGATGGCTAGCATACGGGGCGGGCAGTGCCCTTTACCCCCCCCCCGCTGGACCGAGGGCGGAAGCTTTAACATGTGAAAAGGCTAAAAAATTTGGCCCCCTCGTAGTCAAAGTCGAGGGGGCAAAGTCATTTTGGACGCCGAGAAGGCAACGACCCGGTCGGCCCAATGGACAATCCCCCGCTGATAGTTTTTCCCTTTTCTTAATTGATCCGCTGCGAATTAAGCTTAGCTTTGGAAGACATAGTTATAAAAAAAAATTAACAACTAACAACATTCTAGCGTTGGGCTTTGAAAATGCAAAAAATTTTATAAGCACAATCTTGCCTGCAAGCTGACCTGCATATAAGTTTTAGTACAGTAGCACGTATTGGGAGGAACAAGGAGGTACTTGCTCCGAAGGGTGTACAGCTGTGGCGGAGTTACTTCTTTCAGCCATGCCCACTTCAGCGCGCCCACTCATAGACTTAACATGTGTGGGCGCATGGGTTTGGGTGTGGCCTGAAGAAGTAATTCCGCAACAGCTGTACATTGTTTACTTAAGTTTAATCTTTAATGATCATGATTTTCACGGAAAAGATGCATGCACCGACATTGTAGTTACCAGTTGCCACTGGCCCAGCCGACTGCAGCAATGGAAACACCAGTTTCAAGGCTAGGTGATATTTCTTTTGGCTGTCTTCGCACTTCCTTTTTCGCACGTTGAAGTTTTAGTGGGGTTTTATTCTAATTAACCGGGAAAATACGACAACCAAAACGATGGGTGAGTTTCTGCTTCAACAGGTTTTGTTTCCATCTTTTTCCAATCTCTTTGCAACTCTGTCCTGTTCGTTTGGGTAATCAGATGGAGTCAGCAACGAGGAGGAGCAGTATTTTAAATGCCCGTATGAAGGCTGCAACTACACTGTCTCCCGAAAATTTAAGTACATCCTGACAAGACACTACAACATCCATACAGGTCTGCTTCCATTTATCTTGTCATGCCTCCGAGTACTAGCGTTAAATGGAACCTCGTATTTGTTTTTTAGGCGCACGGCCGTTCAAGTGCCCTGTTGATGGGTGCAATTATGCCGGGGGATCCCCCGGCCATGTATTCAACCACTGCAAAACAAATCATCAAGGTGCGTAGAGGAGATGGTCCGTTCGATTTAGGGTTGTTCCTTTTTTTGCTAGCAGTACGTGATTATTTACGTCTGTTCAACCAGTCTAATGTTTTATTTGGGCTAGAGCGGTGTAAAGATCATGCCTGCGACTACAAGGGATGCACCTTTGCCTTCTTCACCAGGCAAGAGTTGACCAGCCATTCTCGAATCCACACAGGTCAGTAGAACAGGTCAGTAGAACAGGTCAGGATGGAAGATAGTGCGTGGAAAATACTGCCTTAGTTGAGTGACAGGAGTTTCATTTTTTGAGGAAGTATGCCACATACAATCAACGACAAGATCGAGTACACTGGAGGGTCTGGGGTATAGGCAAAAGGGGCGGAGCAGGGGGTGGTCAGGTGGTTAATTGTTCGATTGTTTGAAAACCACCCCTGCCTCGCCCCTTTCGCCCATTCCCCGGACCCTCCAGTGTACTCAGTCTTGTCGTTGATTGTATCGTGTATAAAAAACAAGGGTGAAACACATATCTTTTTTAATGGACTCGAAAATGGAATTCGAAATTTCGAGGGGCTCGAGTTTTTGGTTATATAATGAAAATTGTGTTTTAAAAGTGAAAACTGTATGAAAATTGAGAAAATCAACTTGGTTTCTTGTTTCATGTGTTCTGTCACAAAAAAAATTTGGGAGGCCTAAAAACACTTGAAGATCCCATTTTGGTCGATTCCCCGTGTAAAAATACCAATTCTAAAAACGCAGATAATTACCGTAATACAGTATTTCTGAACGTCATTCGAATCAATCAAATTCGACCTCAATTGCCAACAGCAGGCAAATATTTAGACTTCAAGAGGCGGAGCTACAAGTCATACTTATTTGAGTAATTTTACGGAGAAATCGGTTAAAGTGGATGTTTCAACACTTTCCGAACTTTCGCTTTTTTTGCGACCGAAAAAGATAGCACGGAAAACTACATTTATTTTTCGAACTCATCACATTCTCAGCCTTTACTAAGGAAAAAAAACAATCAAGGCGATCGGAGTTTTAAGTCTCGTTTTCACCCCTTGTCTGTGATATAGAGCAATTCAGTTCGTATTTTATAGGCGAGAAACCCTTCAAATGCCCACAGGAGTCATGCGAGTATCGCTGTTCTAGCAGTGGAGCCCTGCAAGTACATCGGGTAGTGCATACAAGTATATACGCACGGTGGATTACATTCTATATCATCAAGCACAATTCGAATTATCCGCCCAAATATATAGATGCTGCTGCCTTCAAATGCACCTATTTCGGATGCGCCTACGCGACGTCGAGTGCCGGCAACCTGAAGCGACACGCCCGAGCTCACGACGGTGAGGGAGATTGTAGTCTCCTCAGAAGGAGTGACTCTTCAATTTACAACAAAAGGGCGTGTTTCGTTTCAGGCACTAGCACACTCAAATCACAGATATGTGGAGTTAATAATTGCACTCACCGAGGAACCTTTGCCAACATATCCCGGCACCGTGCGACTCACCAAGGTAAGTACCTCATACCCCGGTGTGCCTTACACAGTAGCACCAAGCAGTGTTAACGATTTCCAGGAGTGCACAGAATAACGCATTTTAACGATTTCCAGTATAAAAATCAAACAGTGTTAACGATTTCCAGGAGTACACAAAACAAGCATTTTAACAATTTCATTTGACTTGAAACTAATTTGAATGGAATGTATGAAACGATGTCTCTAAAGCCGGTGATGAGGGATTTTTGTCGACAAAATAATGATTTTTTATTAGCTTTTAGAAAAATTATAATATGTTTTGCGTCGTCAAAACAACACACACTGCGACTGGTTTTTCCACAATGCAGTCTCACAATTTAAAGTTCATTTGTATGTATGTTTTTCATGCCCTGACGGTAGTATTGGATTTGCTGCAATTAAACCATATTTTAATTATTACGAATACAGGGTTACACAAGTGTCCGTACGTGGGGTGTGACTACGAGACAGGAAATAAGGTCAACCTCGCAAACCACAAAAAGTGGCACACAGGTACGCTGGAAGCTTCAACGAATACTAACATTCTTCAAATATTTTTTGATTGAAAAATTCAGCTTGAACACACACTTTTTCAGGTATTCGGATTCATAAATGCCCAATCAGTGGATGCAACTATGTAGCGACAAGTGCGGGGAACCTAGCAAAGCATACTGCTATCCATGGAGGTATGGCCCTCCCCCCCGCCCCCGATAATTTAATTGCAGGACCCGAAAGGCGACCACTCGCCCTTTGAACCCCCGAACAAAAAAAGAAGACGCCGAATTTTTCTTTTCTCCACTAATTTTTTTTGTTCTTTGGAACCCAAAAAACCGCCCCTTTTTACCATAAAAATCTTGCCCCACCTCTTCAAAAGTTTTGCCACCTCCCCTTTCAATTTGAAACTTTCGCTGATTTCCCGCCCAGACTTAATGAAGTTACCAAGTAGTCCATACGCTGCAAAATTGGGGCGATTTTCACAGGGCGAACCCAGAATGCCTCCGCATAATTTTTTTAAATTAGAACAATAGAAGCGATGATTCATAAACTTGTTTCATTGGTGACTACTTCCAGAGGGGGGACACTAGAGCGAGTGACCCCTTTAATTAATTCGGGCCGCCGCCGGGGGGGGATTTTTAATTTTTTTCATAAAAAAAACTGCCCCCCCCCTGAAAAGTCCGTACGCCTCTGGTTACATCAGATCTATTTTGTGGCAAAATTTCAAAGCTAGACAAACACTGGAAAATTGCATTTTCCTTGATCTCTACTGTAAAAATGGCGATTTACCGAAATGCACAAAATATAATTATTTTTAAACGAGCCCATTCCAATTTCAATTTAGAATTGACTGGCATCACCCACATGTTTTTCTGGCATCATCTTCTAGTTTTTCCCAACTTTGAAATTTCGCCACACAAAAAATTGATTTATTCAACAATAAAATAAATTTAACAAATCATTCCTAATATTGTACTTATTTAGAAAAATGTAACGGAGGCATTCCGAGTTCCCCCTATGAAAATCGTTCCAAGTAAGCCTATCAAATTGACGTATCTAATACTGGACCTACAAGTTATTATTAATGATCCTTACAATTCCTTATTGTAGGGGAAAAGTCGTTTAAATGTTCCGCCGAGGGGTGCGATTACAGCGCGGTGTTACGCGCATCTCTAGTTATCCACACCAGACGACGGCATAACAGTTGAGTGCATTTCATAAACTCTATGATATTATGCTATTTTTGCTTTGCTTTATCTTAAGGTACTTCTTGTTCGCTCTATTTTCATCAGAAGTACGTCCGCATGCCTGCCCAGTCGCAGGTTGCACTCACGCGGTTCTTACACGCCAGGAGCTAGCATTGCATGTCGCGCGCCGCCATACAAGTAAGTGAGGTTTCTGACTTCGTACTGTTGTACCAGGCAGCGGCCCGTTTAGGGTCCTAGCA
>LRSR01014141.1:0-10592 GCA_001579985.1 Hypsibius dujardini
TTTTTGCTCCTTCCCTGCAGGTCCCACCATTCCGCAGATGATGGACCCCTACCAAATGTACGGGAATCCCTACGCCGCCGCCGCTGCGGCTGCTTTTATGGCGCCAAAGTCACCGCTTCCGGTAAGGGTCTTATGCCGCCGTCCTTGTCTTCCTTTCTCCCATTCATGACGCCGTCGCTTAAACTAACTGCACATTTTAGAAATATATTTTGCCTGGTCTTGACGAAACAGAATCGGAAGGGTCCTTTTTGCACTTGACCATTGACTTCAGTGATTGATTACTTGATTTCGTCTCAGCTGGATTGTATTTTTTCCGTTTCCACCGTAAACTTCATCTCTCTGAGAAGTGGTTAATTTTGAAAGATTTTTTACATTCTCCCTCTTGAAATTCAGTTTGACATCGATTGGCACTGGCGGAATCTTTTGTAGATGAGGGGGCGGAGCTATGGTCATTTACGAGCCCGACCGGACACTTCGGAGTGACATTTCAGAAATGACCCATAGCTCCGCCCCCTGACTTTCAACGGAGACTCTGCTAGTGCCAATCGATATCAAATTGAATTTTGAGAGGAAAAATGTCTTAAATTAAAGGTCACTGCGAAGTCCACCGCAAAGGTCACTGCAAAGGTCACTGCAGTGGAATACTTCGTCGAGCCTCGTGATTTAAGATCGGGTGCTCTTTTGTTCCTTCTAGCCCGGCCTGACCAGTCCCTTCTACATGCCGTACTACGGAGCTGCTGCCCAGAGTCCGTATCAGATGTACCAGCCGCAGATGGCGCCACAGTCTCCCAGTCTGCCGCGTCACAACGGCTACAACGGCGGACCGCTTTCCCCGGGAGCGGGCAGTCCCACCTCGTCTTACTCTGTCACTCCGCATATGGCCTATCAGCTGGCACAGTCGGTGAGATACGTCGTGCAGCAGTTTTTCTGTTACACGAAGGCTTATTTGTTCATTTTTCTTGTTTCACTTGCAGATGCTGCAGGCGCACATGTCCATGGGCGGCAACGGTGGCAGTGGCCAGGTGACAGGTGGCGCTTCCCCGGACCTTGACTGCAGCTATCAGCTCAACTCCAGCTCCAACAGCGGCAGCTCCCGCAACGGCGGCTCGGACCGTCCCGCTGAACGCTTCCAATATGGGGTAAGACACAGATTGGTGGAGTGTTAACCTCAGCAGCCCTTCGTTTGTAACCTGATTGCTTGTTGGAACTGATCGTTTGTCTTCCTGCCTGATTGAATACTTTTCTGCATGGCAGTCTGTCTGGCTGCCTGCACAAGTGCTTTTTGGCTTGGGTAGTTGTCTATCTGCTTACCTGCCTGATTGTCTGACTGTCAACCTCCCTTGTCTGTCTGCCTCCCGCCTTGTCTGTCTGTCTGTCTGCATCCTTTCCCTGTTGCAGCCGCAGTCTCCCCTGACTCAACTGCCGTCCGGTCACTCGGAGCAGCGCGAACGCAACGGTCGCAGCTTCAGCATTCCCCAGCCCGTTCGTCTGCCCGGAGGACCGCCTCCCTCCCCCTACATGGCGCCTCCGACCTCGCCGTACGGCGGCGGACCCGCCAGCATGACCGACAACGGCGGCAGCTACCTCCCCTCGCCTGGAATGGTGCGCCACCAATACGCCCAGCACTGACCGCGTCTTCACGTCATCTTCCCCCATCGAAGTGAGTCGCTTCCAGTCTCCCAGACCGGCCTTCATTCTTTGTCCATTGTTTTTTTATACGCTTCATTTGTTGTCGGCCATTCCCATTCCTCGCTTATATATTTACCTCCCTGTCTGTCTGTTTGAAGCTGTGAGCTCCTCGCATTGTTTCGCATTCTACATCCTCTCTCTCTCTGTGAGGGAACTTCTCTTCCGCTCAATACGGATGCCGCCTTTTTATCTTTGCTTGTCATTCTGGCCCATTTTTTGTATCATTCGTTTCTCTCTCCCTCGCTGTAAGCAACTTCCTTGGAGCATTCCATCGTTGCGTGTCTTTGCTCGTAGAGATTATTTGTCGGATCACTTTGAGAATGAAATTGTTCTAACACGTTTTGGAGGTCGCGCGCGCGTACTGAAATCTTTAATAAATGTTTCAAACAGATTCGTCAAGTAATTTAACCCTATGAAGTCCGTGAATCGGTTCACCCTCCCCTTCGTCCGTAAATCGGCTCACCCTCCCTTTCGCCCATAAATCGGTTCACCCTCCCCTTCGTCCGTAAATCGGCTCACCCTCCACTTGGTCCATAAATCGGTTCACCCTCCCCTTCGTCCATTAATCGGCTCACCATCCCCTTCGTCCGTAAATCGGTTCACTCATGGGTTTCTTTTTGATGGCAATTGCTTGATTACTTGATTTTTAGAAATGCTATGGTATACCAGGATATAACACAGCAAATCAAGCAATCAAGCACCCGCCGTCAGAGAGAAATGCATGAGTGAGCCGAAATACAACTTCTCCTCATAGAAGTACGAGGTAAAGGCTGTTAACCAGGCCGGGTTTTTTCGAATTTGCACAGTTCGAATTTGGGTCCAAAAAAAGGAAGGGAAGAATCTCCATGGAATCCGGTAGAGGCGCCACTTCGGTTCCATCTCTCTGGGTTGACTTTTCAAAAACGACTTATGCGCCACCTGCCGGCCTAATTAAGTTACGATTTCTAAAACGGCCTGGATAACGGCCTTTACCTCGTAGTGTTATTTCAATATCTGTCTCAGGGGTATTAAAATATATTACTATTTTTTCGGTTTAGAATTTCATTTTAATTAATTTCTAATTTATTATAACACTTTCAGATGGGCCTATTTAAATATGAAAACTAATATTAAAATAGGTGCGTGACAAACCGGAAGTTGTTTCCAAGGAACTATATGACTATGCAGTGTTAAATGTGCCCCGCCCCCTCTCCCCCAATCAACCATACACTGGAACGGAGGATATTTTTGCTGCCACTTTCAGTCGAGGTAACAAAAAAAAACCCTATTAAAAATCATTCCGGCACTTCGGGAGCCTTCTCGTGCGGTGGTCCATCGCCGCCCACTCGCGATGGCACTCGCGGAAGCAGCGATCGCAGTACTTCTCCCGATCCTCACAGTCCAGACACATCACCGTCGGCTCCTCCGGGCAGATCACGCAGAACGCGTCATCCTCATCCTCATCCTCATCCTCGAGCATATTCCCGTCGGTGGCGGCTGCTTCCGGCGAATTCACGCTCAGCATCTTCACAATCCGGTCAGCTTCCTCGTCGCTGTCGTCCGCGGGGACGCGTTGCCGCTTCGGACTCCTGCCCAGCAGGGGCGGATTGGTGATGCCGAGTGCGGCGCTTTCGGCCTTGAGTCGCTCCAGCCGGCTTTCCAGCTCCCGGATGAGCTCCGCGTCCGAGTCGCCGTCCTCCAGACTGGCGCGCTCCTTCATTTGCGCCACCAGATCCTCGATTTCTTCCGCTTCCGTCCGACGCGACTGCGGCCGAATAATCGAATGATCCGGCTGACGGGATGCGGAATATGCTGAAAATGCACAGTTGGATGACAAAACGCTCGATTGATTGGTGTATTTGAACGAAATAACTGAAAATCAATTCGCTGCATCAATCAATCAATCGATTAAATTTCGCTGCATCAATCAATCAATCAACTACATTTCGCTGCATCAATCAATCAATCAACTACATTTCGCTGCATCAATCAATCAATCAATTGCATTTCGCTTCAGTCAACTTTAACTTCCGATTATACCATGAGGGTCCTGGCCACGAAGTCGGGCCAGTCGTGCTGACAATTCCTCATCCGTGGAGGCAGGCTTAATCTCAGCCATTTCAGCCTTCAATTTCGCAAGTCGTGATTCGATTTCGTGGTTGGGTCCAGGTTGCGAGGGCGGTGAAGCTGCAGATGAAGTTGACATCACCGCAGCTCGCTGCTCTTGCGCTTCCCGCAGCCACTTTGGTCGATCGTCATTCGCATCATCCTTTTTCCGACTGCCTGCAGGATGATGATCCGACAGCACGCTGCCGTGACCGTGGGAAGACGCCGCAGTTGACGGCAGTGGCTGATTAATCACTGAGCGATTTGTGTGGTGCATCTGTTGATTGGTCGGTTGATTGGTTGGTTGATTGTTTAGTTGATTGGTCGGTTGATTGATCGGTTGATTGGTTGGTTGATTGGTCGGTTGATTGATCGGTTGATTGGTTGGTTGATTGGTCGGTTGATTGGTGGGTTGATTGATTAGTTGATTGGTTGGTTGATTGGTTGGTTGATTGGTCGGTTGATTGATTAGTTGACTGCTTTTCCGGAGGTCTTGCGCTTCTCGCAGCCACTTCGGCCGATCGTCGTTCGGGTCCTCCGCTTTTTTCTGACTTCGATGGCAAAGGGTGCACAATTTTGACGAAGGATTGCGGGGGAGGGGCCGACAGCAGGATGAGCAGGCGGTTTTATGGCAAAGATCACAGGTTGTGGAGAAACGCAAGGCTGAATACGGCTCTCGACAGATGTGACACCCACCCGCTCCTGACATGGCTTTGGAATGTTAAGATGCTCATACACAATAACTTAATATTTGAAGAAGTTGGATGTTCGTTAACCCTGTCTCCCAATGAACGAATGATTCCGAAGAAAATCATTAATGCAAAAACCACAACAAAGGGAAGGTGAACCGAAATGAACCTACACGTGGCCCTGCAAGGCACTAAAGTCACTGAAGATTAAGTGTAGTGTGTTCTGCCTCACTCGCTTGATTGATTGAAAAGGTCCACAGCGAATTATGGTTCTTCCTCAGTTTTCTCCCTTCCCGCCACTGGAATCTGCTCCGTAAAATCACCATTAATTTGAGATGCGAAATTTTAATTTTTTTTCCGGCTCCCACGAAGCTTTCAGAAGTTGCAGAAAATCGTTTCGCACGACAAGATGAATGGATCCAGTTTGCTCCAATTTTGTTGTTCGAATATGAAAGCACGCTGTTCCCTTTAAGAAGGAACCCAGTTCGATTTGATATCATTCTTCTTCGAACTACAGTTGTCAGCGTTCGATACATAGAACTTTGGCCGTTCGAATAATCTGACTGCGTTCTCAGCGCAAAACTGTATTTTTCATTTTCATTTCATTTCATTTCATTTCATTTTCTTGTGTTTTCATTCAGCCATTTTTTCTCCCTCTATTTTTACGTCAACTTTGGGGTTTTATTGTTTTGTGGTTGGGGTATCCCACGCAAGCCCCGTGCGTAAAAAAGTCATTTTCCCAGCTGAGCTTCTACACTTCTTCGGGTAAACAAAGCGTTGGAGCAAATACAATTCAACCAATCAACCAATCAATCGACCAACCAATCAACCAATCAATCGACTAATCAACCGACTAATCAATCAACCAATCAACCGACCAACCAATCAACCAACTAATCAACCAATCAATCAACCAATCTGCCACACTTCTTCACAGTTTATCCTCTGCGACGGTTTCGCGAAAACTTTGTACCAGGACGCTTCGGAGATGGCTACCGGCGAATCTCAGCAAGGCCCTGGATTCATCGGCATCCGATTCTGTGATGAATGGTAGGTGGCGGATTTTATTCCCGCTTAATGAATGTAATTCTCGTGGGAGTCGTTGAAGGATTTCTTTCACGAAGAAGACGCCGCGATGGTCCCTCTCCCGAAACATTTTCCTCTACGGCTCTAAAGCGTTTTTGACACCTAATTTTTTTTCCTAGCAATAACATGCTCTATCCCAAAGAAGACAAGGAGGCACGCGTGCTGTTGTACTCGGTATGATTTAATCGGCGCAAAAAGAGGAATAAAAATAAATGAATTTTAACTGAACTGAACTGAATTGAAATTTAAAAAAAAATCTTTGCTTTTTTTGCAGTGCCGTAACTGCGAATTCAGCAAACAGGCGGACAACTCCTGCGTGTGAGTAAATATTCTAAGAGGTTGAATTGATTTTGATGTTACAAACGTGGCAAAAACCTTGCGCTGACCGAATTAAGCACTTTAACTCGGGACTGTGCACAACAGTGATGCTGAACGAGTGTAATGGCTTAAATCGGTTAGCGCAAGGTTTTTACCACGTGTGTTAATTTCCGTCTAGGTATGTCAACAAGATCCTCCACAAAGTCGAGTAAGTTAATCTTTGCTTACGTGATTATGAGAGGAATCGATTGAAAAAAAATTCAGGTGAGGAAAGTCAAAACTGAAAGAATTTTTGGCAGTTCCAAGTTGGAATACAATCAACCAATCAACCATTACGATCCCATGCGCAGTGCGCATAGTGCACAGTGCAGTGCTCAAACAATCAACCAATCAACCATTACGATCCCATGCGCAGTGCGCATAGTGCGCAGTGCAGTGCTCAAACACTCCACCAATCAACCATTACGATCCCATGCGCAGTGCGCATAGTGCACAGTGCAGTGCAGTGCTCAAACACTCCACCAATCAACCATTACGATCCCATGCGCAGTGCGCATAGTGCACAGTGCAGTGCTCAAGCACTCCACCAATCAACTGTAGAAAGAATGGCAGCGCTAATACCACTTCCCATTCAATCAATCAAGCATCGGTTTTTTTAAATTTTTTTGAATTTTTTGAATTTTCGACCGAAAAACGACAACAGAGCCTTTGGTCAGTTTTGTGCGTTGTGCACTATGCGTTAGGCACTTTGCGCTGCATTCCGTGTACTGCGCATGAGATTGTAATGGTTGATTGGTTGATTGTATCCCATCTTGGAACTGCCACATCTCCCTCAGTTTTGACTTTCCTGACCTGAAGTTTTTTCAATCGATTCCTCTCAACGTCCTCTATCGATTAGCTGTCGCCATTGTCAGTTCGCTTTCGGCGCTAACAGTCAGCACTGTCTCTTCTTTCAGCGAACTGACGCACATTGTGGCGGACGTTGTTGCGGACCCGACCCTCCCGCGAACTGACGAGCACCCCTGCCCGAAGTGCCAGACACGGAATGCGGTTTTCTTTCAGGCACAGTCACGTCGCGGAGAGGTAAGTGCCGGGCAGACAGACAGACAGACAGACAGACAGACAGAGGAGCCTATCAACTTCGGATTACCGTTGTTGTTTCAGGAAGAAATGCGGCTGTACTACGTCTGCTGTGAGGCGAAGTGTCTTCATCGATGGACAGAATACGCGTAGAACACCGGCCATATCTCACCGCTCCCATCCTTCCGCAACTGACCACGAGACAATCCCCATCCCTTCGTGGTGCTCATCCTTGGCAGTCGTGTTTCTCAGCCTGCTACTTTCCTTCTGCGCCGCGGCTGTACTTCTAGCGGAAGTCCCTTCCTTTTCTCCCTATGTATCGGAGGATTTTACAGTTGATTGGTTTTTTTATGGGATGTAAAATGTGAAAATCACTGACGGTACTATAACGACGCAATTCTACGTAGCAACGCAAACTGCGTTTTCCGTTTATATGGCCCCAGGTGTGCGTACGAAAGCACCTACCCACTGAAATGCGCATCAGTCTTCAATCAAGCAATTCACCAACGGCCCAGACGCTAAAGTGATCTTCACAAATTTTCAATCAAGAGATCAATCAATCGAATACAGGGCAACTCAGACGGAGTGGTGGGCAAACAGCTCGGGGGCGTGGCTAATGTACCCCCTTAGGCGCCATGCGCATATTACGTAATAAAAACAGGGCCTTTTTCAACCACCCCCCTACTGAAGGGCGGGGCTTATTTTAGTGGTGAGTAATCAAGGGTCCAGACCACCCACCGTATAGAAGGCGGGGCCTATTTTAGTGGTGAGTAATCAAGGGTTCAGACCACCCATCTACCCTCCTTTGATTCCGTAATATGTGGATGGCATCTAATCAGCTGTACTGCCATAGGGGGGTGTGAGGGCACGGGGCGTGTCTAGGGAAGTTGTTTCGTTTGTTTACAACTAAAACATGAAAAAAAAAACTTCCACGTCTTTGCGTCCTCGTCTTCTCTCTGATCGCTCTCCCTTATTCTGCATCCGTTTTGTCTTTCGTTATTATTTTTTGTATGCATTTTGCCACGCCTTGCGCATTATTTCTAAGGACATTGGAGCAAGTGAGAGTTATTTTCGAAACGGAACTTTCGAAACGGAACTTTCGAATTCGTCTCTCCGACTGCAGAGAAGGCCAAGAAAATAGCGGAACTTCCTGCATCGCCTTGCATCCCAGAGAATTATTCCCTTCACCGATCATAGCGAATTCTTTCTCACGCTCGGCCGAGTGCGTTTCGGCTGATTTCTCCGTGAGAAAACTTATTTTGAAACGGTCATGCCAAAAGTGGAATTTGCTTTTTAAATCTCTTTCCAGGTTTTCACTCCGGATTGAACTCCCCCCCCCCGAGGCGAGATACCTGGTGATTTCTCACGATGAAATGATTTCACAAAGGGGAACTGCGTGAGAGAGATGCGAAGGCAAATGCCCGTCAGCGGGAATGTCCTCGTCGAAAAATCCGTTTGAGGAATCCTCTTGCGTCTCCTCCGGCGGATCCGCGCTCGTTGATCCGCGCTCGGTGTCACCTGATCACAAGAGAGAAAATGGCCGCAATTCGGTGGGAGCGACGGAGCGGCAAATCGCCTTCCAAGACGGGCCGCGGACGTCGCGGCCAGAGTCGAGGACGTCGCGGCCAGAGTCGAGGACGTCCGTTGTGGGAGGAAGCGCCGCGTCGCGTTACCGCTCCTCCGGGACCGATTATGAATTGTATCCAGGTACGTCGAAAAAGCTAACAGTATAATCTGTATTCGTCGGGCGAGGTGAAAGACATCGCCAGTTGTCAGTTTTATTTTAGAAATTGTTCCCATTTTTCATTGTAAATCAATGGTTGATTGGTTGATTGCAGGGTGTTTTGATTGCATTTTATTTCATAGCGCACTGGTCCTTGATTGGTTGATTGTAGGGTGTTTTGATTGCATTTTATTTCATAGTGCACTGCCGTTGATTGGTTGATTGTGCACTGGGCGTTGGTTTTAGATTTTTATTATTTTCAAATTCAACTTCAAATCGGACTCTTTTTTCCAGATCGGCCAAAGCGGTTGTTCGACTTCTACGACGCCTCCGTCAACCTCCCCGCCGTGCTCAACGATCCACGCAAACCGCGACCAACCGGTAAGACTCTTAAGCGTTTTTGCTTGTTGGTTTTGTTAAAGACGGTCAGCTTTTTCTGGTACCGAAGAATTCCTCACCCGCACGTGGGGCGACGCTTTCGTCGAAACGACCATTGCCCCGTCTCCGCTGCTGCAGGAGCTGTCTCTGGAGTCATTCCGGCCCTATCTGCGCTGCATCAACGTCCGCGAAGCTCTTTTGAAGGGGACCAAATCCTCCAGCGACGGTTCCGGGCGCAGTTCCGCGAAAGGTAAAAAAAACTATTATTGCCGCTTAAAGACACAAAAGATTTGGTCGAAACGCGGTTGCCGTTCACGCGTTCATGCCGTTCATGCGTTCATGCCGTTTAGTCCATCGATTCCAGACACTGCGTTTCATTCACCAGGTCACAAGCACAGCTGTCCGGACGATTTGGTGGAGATCCCGTCAGTGTTTTTCCTGCCGTCCTTTTCGCTGGAACAGCCGTCGGTCTTCCGGCAGACCTGTCCACCGGAGCAGACGCGAGCGGCGCTGTGGAGTGCGCGGGATCGACTGACACGCTATCTAGACACGGTGGAGAGTGAGATTGCCCGGCATGTTTCCATCCGAGCGGAGGCGTTTTTCGGCGTAGTCACCAGTCATGATCTGCTGCAGGAGCGGATGGAGACGTCCCTGGGCAAGGTGGCCCAGTTGAGGAACTCGCTGCGGACCATTCAGGATGGGTCCGTGAAACCGGCGGTCGAGACCGTCGCAAAAGTGCAGGTAACGATTTGTCTGTCTGCCTGTCTGCCTGCCAGCCTGCCTGCCTATCTGTATATCTGCCTGTCTATCTGTCTGTCTATCTGTCTGTTTATCTGCCTGTCTGTCTGTCTGTCTGTCTGTCTGTCTGTCTGTCTGTCTGTCTGTTTGTATTGATGCCTGCCTGGATGTCTGCCTGTCTGCCTGTCTGCTTGGCTCTCTGGTTTGTTGTGCCTGGACTCTTTTTTTATCTGATCCTAACCTTTCTGCCCGCAGAAGCGCCACAATTTGCAGCGGATCATGGACAAACTGCAGACAGTGGCCACCGTCAGTCAGACGCAGCTGACCATCCAGATGCTCCTCTCTAACGGCGACTTTGTCGGTGCGCTCGACCTCATCACCACCACCCGCGACGTGGTCACCTCCGACCTGTCCGGTCTCACGTGTTTCCGTCACCTCCCGCATCAACTGACGGAGATGGAGCGGTTCATCGACAAGATGATGAGCATGGAGTTTCGGCGAGCCCTGTCCACGCACTTAAACCGCGCTGCTGGCGATTCCGCCAGTTCGCCGAAGATGCAGGAGGAGGAGCGGTTCGCGGCCATTGTTACGGGCCTGCTGCGACAGCGGCGGTTCAATGTGGTCGACTGGTTCCGCGAGGAGGCGCTGTCGGCGTTGTTGGCTACGTTGAAGCTGGTGTTGATTCAAACGCTCACGGAACATCAGGTACAAGACCATTTTGGCACACATTTGCTTTCTTGTGTCTTGCTTTTCCCTACCTCCATCTACCCGTCAGCTTGTCTGCCTATCTAGCAGTCTGTCTGTCT
>LRSR01014144.1:0-19389 GCA_001579985.1 Hypsibius dujardini
AGACATAGACATAGACATAGACACAGACATAGACATAGACATAGACATAGACATAGACATAGACATAAACATAGGCATAGGCATAGACATAGACATAGACACAAACATAGACATAGACATAGACATAGACATAGACATAGACATAGACAAAGACACAGACACAGACATAGACATAGACACAGACACAGACACAGAAAGAGGGATAAAGAGCGAAAATCGACTCAAAATTTTCTCGCTATCTCTGGAAATACGATCTGAACACCATGTCTTATTTATTTTACTGAGGAGTCCCGTACTGTTTTCCCGCTCTTCAAACACACTCACACACAACCACAATTTCGAATGACTTTATCAGGTCATGTTGTTCAGACGAAAGACTTTTAACGATATACTACCAGCCATCGATCTCCCGTCTGCCTGCACTTCCGCCTAATAAGGACGAGGTCCGAAGAGAGCACTGTGTAGTCAGAATCCATCGTGCATACGATGAAAACCACCCAGATGACCAGCGCTTTCCGCGACGACGACAACTATAATCAGTCCTTTTTCGTCTCTGTAAACACTGGACAAATACTCGAGCACTCTGTGTTTGCCGTCGAAATCCTTTGAGCCTCTCCCCCCCCCCGCATGCCACACGCCCACGATCGAAGAGGGGGCGAGTGAGAGAAGCTAGGGAGCCCCGGAAAAGATGAAGATTGGGAAGAGCAAGTCTGGACTGAGTTAAAATTGAGGCAGTCGTTTATTTATTGATTATTTAAAATATTCACGCATATGTCCGGTGTGTCTGTGTCTGTATCTGTCGGTGTCTGTCTGCCTGTATGTTGTCTGTCTCTCACCACCCACTGACATTTTGCCCCATATATTCCTGATTGCCCCTCTGCCCCCTCATCTTTGGTACTGGGATCGACAATAAAGTGCCCATGAAAAGTGATTCATCGGACATGAGCTTAAGAGCTTCGGTCATAACGGAGGACACCAGCGACAGACAGGGATGAGGCGGTGAGGGTAGAGGGTCCATGTCAGGAAACAAGCACGTTAACCAGATGGATGACCGGGAAAATGATGGGTATGTGTGTCTGTGTCTGTGTGTGTGTCTGTGTGTCTGTGTGTGTGTGTGTGAGAGAGCAGATGCTGAAAATGGGGATATTGGAGCGAGAGATAGAGAGCATGGACTGGTCTCCAGTCTGGAAGACATTATTGTTGTCGTCGTTGACGGAGAGATGTCTGACGGATGGGCCAGTCGGGTCGGCGGGGTTTTGAGAAGGATTATTTTTTCATTTATTGGACCAAGAAATTATCGGCTCGGGAGTTCGGCGAATGGCGCGACCATCGTTGTATGGAGGCATTGTGTATGGATGGGTGGAGAACAATAGGGTATAAGTGCAAATGACCATTCATTGCGGGCACTTTCTACGGGGACAATTAACCTGCAGGAATTTATTAGTCCAAAGAGCTGGGTGCGAGAGTGATGAAGTGAATTGATCTGCTAATGGCTACTCAGGGTCGACACACGGTGGTAGGGGACATAGACACAGACAGACAAGCAAATCCTGATTCAGACCGTAGTAGGACCGAAGACACAGACACAGACACAGTCACAACAGACACAAACACAGACAAGACACAGGCACAGACACAGAGACAGACACAGAGACAGACACAGAGACAGAGACAGACACAGACACAGACACAGACACAGACACAGACACAGACACAGACACAGACACAGACACAGACACAGACACAGACAGGCAGACACCGACACAAGGGGACACGGACATATATTCAGATACAAAGACACAGACCCCGAATCTTATCTGTGTCTGACTTGTAGACCTTTGTGATATTTACTTTGATGGCAGACCAGATGTCCGAAGAGGGTCAGACTTTGATTACAAACAGTCATGGTGTGGTGTAAAACCTGATTGTGAACTTCGAAGAAGACGGAAATGTCCCGGAGATAACCGCACTACACATCCTTGCAAAATCACAACTAATAAGAGACACTGGCTCAAGTAGATGACCGATAATGGTTACTGCTGCTTCTCAGAAAGTTTCCCTCATTTCGCGTCAAATTTTAGACACCCAGAGCAGCATTCCAAGTCGCGCCAAGTTTGAAAGTATCGCTAATTACCACACACACAGACACACGCCAATCTCCCTCTCTGTTTCCGAATCAGAAATCGAGGGTGTCTCGCGTGTCTGTCCAAATAAAGGGCCAATTACCCTTTTGCCCGGAGAACAGCAGTGGTGGCGGTCAAATGGTCAGAGACTCAATCAGACACCGGTAAAATTATCCCGTGATGACCTACTGCTGGGCCGTCGTCGCTGCTGCCGCCGCCGAACGATCGATTTTACGCATGGCTGTATGATACAGGAAATATTCGATTTTGCGGCGAGACATCATCGTGTCTGTGTGTGTGTCTGTGTGTCTGTGTGTGTGTTGTGTTGTGTAGCGAAACCGAAACGGACACTGGTCGTCGAGGCTATGACCGCAAAATTAAATCATACCCTGTGGCGCGCACCGTGCTCTCCGGCTGACAATTATGTATCCACCAAAAACCCCGGGTGGCCGATTGATTCTTGAAAAAGCGATTGATTGGCTTTTCCGTCGTTTTATGGCGGAATTTTATGGACTTGTTTGTTCTTCGAGGTTCCGGTATTTCGAGCTTATAATCCCGTCTCAAATTCCATGGCAGACGACCGGCAGGCATGACTATTGAAACAACCAGACATGAATATTTCCAGAGAATAAGATAGACAGGCAATCAGACAGGCAGGCAGGTAGACAGACAGGCTAACAGACAGACAGGATGGTTGGCAAGCAGACAGACAGATAGGCGTATAGACAGATAAACAAATAGGCAGAGAAACAGGCAGTGTGGCTGGCAAACAGGTAGACAGATAGGCAGACAAGCAAGCAAACAGACAGCAGACATACAGACAGACAGACAGACAGACAGACAGACAGACGTCAATCAAACAGATAGAGCGTTTAAAAAACAAGTTCATTATGTACTTGTGCGCTTGATGAATGGCTCCAGACAGTACGCCGTTACACATTCCAAGCCCTGACTAACGATCTCAAACAGTTCGTCACGCTTCACCGGCAAAAATGAAAAACTGCTTTCTAAAGTACAAGAACGTGGTTCAACTTTTTTTTTCATCCACCACATCACATCTCTCTGTCTGCTTGCCTCCGTAATCATGACTAACAGACTAACCGTAATGGATCTCGATATACTGGAGCTGAATGTCGCGCCATGTGCCATCATGGGCACTGCAGTACGAACTAGTACTGCATCACGCGATGATGGGGTTCTCTAGCAGTTCCTAATAACTGGATATGGATACAGTACACTACGGTGCTGTCTCACCATCCGCTCTTTTTATCTCCTCTAGGCCATCACTATAATCCGTCTCCGTCGTCGTCGTCCGGCTCACCGGCAACAGACCCCATCTCCAGCTTCTCATCATCATCACCAGCCGGCAGTCCCTCCAGCAGCACCCACCAAAGCTTCATTTCGCCGGCACTCCGCCAACGGGTAACTACTGCAAATGACTGTCACAATCTACGAGGATAATAATACGCTCTCGAGAGAAAAAAATTACTAAACCTCTCTCTCTCTCTCTCTCTCTGTTATTAAATATGAGATGCAGTACTTCAAGAGCACGACTTTGAAATTGCAATCTGCACTTTGATGCTTTTTTTTGCGCCTTGTCTCCTGGCCCGGAGCTTGATCGATAAATTATTGCTCTGTGTCTGTGTATATTCTGCCCGTACGAATGAAATGTATCATCATCGGCAAAAAAAAGTGATCCACGTCTTGGACATGAACTCTTGACGGGCGCATGCGCGCGTTAATGTTCTAAACGTTTTTTTACGGCTGATTGTTGCGGGGCTTACATGATGGGCTAATTGTTGGTTTTATGATAACTTATGAGAGGGCTTGATCATTGATGCTTTGATGGGAAAGAGCGCGTGTCCGCTATATCTTACGTTGTGATTGTCTTTTGCTTGGCAGATGTCAGGTGCCGGTTACAGTTCCACACCACCGCATTGTCAGACCCCGGTTCAAGCAACGACGCCACCGTTGAGATCGCAGGGATTACCGGTGAATCCGATGATTTCCAGTACGAGATCGTCGAGGGATATGGCGACGACGACAGCGTTTGGTGTCGGCGGATTTTCAACTTCTTCCTTGTTGCCAACGACACAAAACAGTACGAAATTAGTCGATGAACCACTCACAATAAGGCAGAAAGGCAGGCAGACTGACAGACAAACAAACAAACAGGCAGACAGGGTGGCTGGCAAACAGGCAATCAGACAGATAGACAGACAGACAGACAGACAGACAGACAAACAGGTAGATAGACAGACAGACAGATAGACAGACAGAGAGACAGTCAGACAAGCAATCAGACATGAAGATAGATAAACAGACAGGCAGACAGTCAGACAGACAGGCGCTGGTAAGGCATGGTTGGCAGACAAATAGACAGATGAACAGACAGTCAGACGGACAGACATGCGGACAGGCAGACAAACAGACGGACAGATGCATTTACATTGGGATGCAAACACACCAACCGAGAGTCTAATAACGAGAGCGGTGAAATGCAGAAATGTTTGTCTGTCTGGCCGTGTCTGTCTCTCGGTGTCTAGTTCTGTGTCTGTGTCTCTGTTTGTGTCTTTGCCTGGGTCTGGATTTGGTTTTATGTCTATGTCTGTGTATGTGGTACAGACCAAGACTGGAAGGAAGTGTGCTGGCCAATTTTGGCTGGCGTTTTATGAGTTATTTTGGCTGGATGGGCGACCTTGTCGCGACACTCGCGTGTCTGCAATGGCAACACACACTTGGGAAAGTTAACTGATTTTTTTGCTATCCCTTTATAAATAGACGTCGGAGGCGTGCAGGCCGACAATTTCATCGAATCCTTCCTGGACGTGCCGCGGATCAGTCATGTCGTCTCGGGACCGGCGGTGGAGCAGGAAATGAATAAAATCCATCAAACCCTCTCGGATATCGATGTTGACTGGAGCAGGCGCGTGGAAGCGGTGAGTTTTACACGAGAGTGCCCTCAAAATCCGTCGATAGGGGCTAAGCTGTTACGTCATAGAGCCGGACTGACAATACGGAATTACAGACATACATACAATTACACAATTGTACGGAAATTGGCATAGTGAATGTTCGTTGCTAATATTTTTTATTAGTTAAAATTAACTTTCGGATAACTGACAATCTCCAAACGTAACAAATTATTTCCAATTTTTCGAAATACAAAATCGTTTTCGCAATGCATGCTTTGAATTTACATTTAATGAATTGGCTGAGAATAAAACGAAATGTCAAGTGACAGTTTGCGGTAAGCGTCACAGGTCTTCACGATGAGATTGTCGTTTCGGGAGTTGACTGTTTTAATGTTTTAATTTCAAATTGGATTTGGAGATTATTCTGCTTTCTGAATTTTGTAGGAAAAAAATTGGCAGACTTCAAAAATTGATCAGCTTCCATGTTGGCCGTGTCTTCGGAGAAGAACTAAAAAATTGAAGTGATTATTTTGATTATGAAGAAAATGCCCACTTGCATTTGTTTCAAGCGCAAAAGATTACAGCAAAAACATTTTTTTATCAGTGCCTCTTTTTGAGTGTTGTCTTGGCGAAGTTTGAGGACCTCGATGCTTAAAGATTGTTTAAGGGAATTGTTTTTTTATTAATTGTTGGTTTTTTTTATTATTAAGTTTATTAATTGTCATTTTTTTATTAACTGTTTTTTTAATTAATTTTTTTTTCGCTACAGCTGAAACGTCTTCGAAGTGTGGTGCTGGCCGGCGGTGACATTTACAAGGAGTTTTACATGTCGCTCCGCTTCCTGGACGTCTCCCTGCAGACCTCCGTGAAAGACCTCCGTTCCCAAGTGGTCCGTGAAGCCTGTGTAACATTAGCGTAAGTGACTGCTGACCGTGGCGATTGTGTCTCCGTCTCTTCCGTCTCTTCCGTCTCCGTCTCTTCCGTCTCTTCCGTCTCCGTCTCTTCCGTCTCTTCCGTCTCTTCCATCTCCGTCTCTTCCGTCTCTCCGTCTCCTCCGTCTTCATCTCTTCGTCTCTCCGTCTCCTCCGTCTCCTCCGTCTTCATCTCTCCGTCTCTCCGTCTCTTCCGTCTCTTTCGTCTCCTCTGTCTTCGTTTCTCCGTCACTTTCGTCTTCTTCTCTCCGTCTCTTCCGTCTCTTCCGTCTCTTTCGATTAGCACCCAAAAGCGGCGTCGTCGCGCGGTGCGAAGCTTATTTGTATTCGGGGGAATATAAAAGTATATAATTTTGATGGATGAGACCCTGGGATTGTTTATAAGAGGGAGAGTTATATTTCAATATTAGTCTCGGGAGAAATTCTGATGTTATCGCTCATTTTTCCCGCTTCCCACGCAGATTCCTCTCGCAACAGCTGGCCGGAAAATTTGACCGGACCGCCGAGGTCCTTCTTCCGGCTCTCATTTCGCTCATCCCCAATTCGGCGAAAATCATCTCCACTTGCGGAATTGTCACAATCCGGTTCGTTTTACAGGTAAAAAATATAAACGATGAACAATTATTCGGGAATCGATTATGTATCCAGTAAAATGAGTGGAGAACAGCGACGGGGAAAGAATGCGTCAACAGAGTCTTCACGTGAAAAAATAACTTCACGTTGTTATTTAATTACTTCAATTAAGTACATGTGACACGTGATCACTTTCAATAGTTACTTGCACTGACTAGTTACTTTAATAATTTTAATAATCCAGTTGGCGAGAGCGTCCTCTAAATAATGCCCGTCAAATATTAGCAGTGCCGCTGTATTGGTAATTTTTTGAGCTCTTCAAAATCGTCACATAACAACCGTTCGGGCAAGGCGAACTTTTGCTGTTAGCAGGAATTTTCTAATATTTTTTATGGACCTCATAAATGCATAATAAAAATCAATCGTAACAGCTACGCAGCTGTTTCCAATAAATATCGAACCAACACACAAAGGAGCGCCATTTAATAACATAACCCGGTTCTTGGCCTGATTCTGGGCCTGACTGGGTCTGACTGGGTCTGACTGGGTCTGACTGGGTCTGACTGGGTCTGACTGGGCCTGACTGGGTCTGACTGAGCTTGACTGGATCTGACTGGGTCTGACTGGGTCTGACTGAGCTTGACTGGATCTGACTGGGTCTGACTGGGTCTGACTGGGTCTGACCGGGCTTGACTGGATCTGACTGGGCTTGACTGGGTCTGACTGGACCTGACTGGGCCTGACTGGGCCTGACTGGGTCTGGCTGGGTCTGACTGGGCCTGACTGGGTCTGACTGGGTCTGGCTGGGTCTGACTGGGCCTGACTGAGCTTGACTGGGCCTGACTGGGTGGCATGAATTTTGACCTCACTCGCCGTTCTTATCCTCCCCCTTTTAGTTGGACATCATATAAGCCGTAACCGAATTAATGTGTTTTTTCTTCGCTCCTCCTGCTGAACAGAACACTCATTCACCGAAATTGGTGCCGATTATCGTAAATCACCTGCAATCATCACGCTCAAAGGAGATCCGTCGGTACGTGCAATGTTTTCATTATTATCACAATGGAATTAAATGTGGGAGTTTTCTTTTTCGTGTCGATTAATTTGGCGTTATTCTTTTTCGCAGATACTGCTGTGAGTTCGTGAAGCACATGTTGTTTGTCTGGCCTAAAGAGGCCCTCGAGAAGCACGCCGGCCTCCTCCAGGACGCCATCAGACGCGGCATCGCTGACGCCGATCCGGAGGCACGAGCACTCTCGCGACAGTATGTCACGTCGTTGAGTTCATTCACAAACAGGGGCAAAAACTGGCAATAATCTTTTTCCGTCGTCTTCGCCGCGGCTCTTTTGTTTGTTCGTTTGCTTACCTATTCGGCTGTAGCAAATAGTGTAAATACAGGGTGACATAATCGCACGCCACGCGACCGGTCTTTTCTTTTGGCGCGTGAAAAGATTCAGACCATTGACCGATGTGTGTTGTTGCGATATTACCTTTTTTGTTCGCCTGTCTGGTTGATGATGGGCCTTTCTTTTGTCTGAATGCCGGTCAATCGTATGACGACGTGCAGAAGTGTCTCTGTCTAGCACTTTCTACTCTTAATACATGAGTACTATGTCTGTATATATGTGTGCCTGTTTATTGTTTGTCTGTGTGTCTGTGTGTTTGTGTGTCTGTCTGTGTGACTGTGTGTCTGTGTGTCTGTTTGTCTGTGTGTCTGTTTGTCTGTGTGTCTGTGTGTCTGTGTGTTTGTGTGTCTGTCTGTGTGACTGTGTGTCTGTGTATCTGTGTGTCTGTGTGTGTGTCTGTGTGTCTGTGTGTCTGTCATCTTACCGGTCTCTCTATCTGTCTGCCGGCTAAAATATCTTTCAGTTAAATGGCAATGTCTAGGGTTGTCTGCCTCTATTGCTGATATCACCTTACTGACTATAGATTTTTTTATCCCCTTGCAGGGCTTATTGGCATTTCAATTCGGTATTTCCCAATCATGCGGAAGTCCTCATCGGCGAGCTGGACCAGTCTAATGTCAAGATGCTGGAAGAAGTTCGTAGACCCGGAATGGCTTCGCCAGCTGTCCTCCGGGAGCGTGACAGCAGTGTCAGTCGGGATACCGGCAGCAGGCCACCGTCCCGTCTACGTAGACCTACCGGTTAGTATGCCATCGACAATCATGTTCCTATTGAGGCAGGCAGGCACATTAACGCTGCAAATTAAGCCAAGGTTTTCTAGTTTTAAAAGAAAAATTCCGAAACTTTGTATTCTATTTTTAAAGAGTACAAGACGTGTTTTAGTAAAAGTCGCTCTAAAATATGGCGGGTTAATTACATTTAATTGAGTAATTCGTGTCTGATGAGTTACCAGTAATGAACCCTTGGAGATGTCGTTTAAGTAATCTCTAAAATTTGTTTTTTTGTAATTCGTATTTTCACGCAGTAATTTTGAGTTTCTGCGCCTCATGCGGCAATAATTTTGAGGGTGGTCCTCGGCTCAGGTCAGGTAAAACAAACAAGACCTGGCCTTAACGAATACTGCATTATTTTAATACGCACAAAAGAAGAATTGAATTGCCTGAGAGGACAATCCGCGGACCCTCAGCCGTTTAAGTGGTCATATGGAAAACTGCTAACCCTTTTTTCTTTTTGTCATTTCCAGAAAGCGAAACCGATTCTCCGCCGACTCTCAACAGCCACCCCAGCTGCCTGCCACGCTCCTCAAGTGCCATTGATACCGAGGCAGCGCGTCGTGCACGAGCGAAATCCTCCACGGTGGTCACACCTGCTGGTCAAGCAAGCCGGACAACCTTTTCATCATCCTCCGGCTCGAGTGGCCTCGCAACACCTCTCCGCAGCCGGAAGCAATTCTCCACTCCATCCACGCGTACGATTAACATAATTTGAAATGACATTACAGGCAGCTAAACTCGTTTTTTACGTAACTTAAAATCTCCGGAAGGAAAAAGTGTGTGTACTTTTTTCCTTCCGGAGATTTTAAATCCACGTGTAAGATTAGCACGGATGAGTTTAATTACGTTATTCCTGTGTGGGCGTAAAAAAACCTGTTTTCAGTAGGAAATTTTAAACTTCCACGCACAATCAGGATGGGTTTAACTAAGTTACTAATAAGTCTAAAAACTTGTTTTCTATATTACAATATTTTTGTGTTAGAGATTTTTAATATACGTTCCACTTATTTTCCGGACACTTTTAGATTCTCTCTTATGATTAACCCAATTTTAATCTACATGTACGTTCTTTTTGTCTGAAAGATTTTCCACTGTCTGTCTGAATTGTTTTGTCTGAATGATTTTCCACTGTCTGTCTGCAATTTTTTGTCTGAAAGATTTTCCACTGTCTGTCTGAATTTTTTGTCTGAAAGATTTTCCAATGTCTGTCTGAATTTGTCTGAAAGATTTTTTAATTCACTTATCGGTGTTGTTTTTGCAGCTGTTTCACGTGGTACTTCACCGGCTCCAACGGGGCTCCAACGCAGCGGGCATTCCTTTTCACGGTCAACCGCCAACAGTCGTGACAACAGTCCGGATCGACAACAGCAACCGGATCGACAACAGCAGCAGAGGACGTTTTCCGGTTTGCCCATCAGGAAAACGACGGTGACGGGCGGCGGGAAGACGGCGCTTTCGGGGGATACTACGTTGACGTCCGGACGGAAGAGTCAAGCGGGGTATCAGTCGGACGACGACGGGGACACGGGCAGTCGGATGGGCTCACAGACATCCTTGGCTGGGGATCGTTTCAATTACGTAAGATTAACAGGGAATATTTTTCCTCCCTATTTCTGCAACGGAAATTCCGAAGACCAGATCATATTTCATAGCATATTTATTTCATCTGATTGATTGATTTATAAGCTTTTCAGTTGGACTAGAAAACTAAACTGAACTAGTAAATAAGCTAAGCTATAAATAAACTAGAAGCTTGAGTGAATAATGCTTCAGTTTTAGTTTTCTTAGGTTATGAAAAGCCAAACTAAAAGTTTTAGTCAAGAAGGATTTAAGAAGGAAGATGGAAATTGAATTGAAATGAAGTTTAATAAAACGGAACTTAAATCTGCCAGACGAGACTGAAACTTGCTGTAGTTGCTAAGTTTTAGTGGAAGACAAAAAAGTAGTCGACTAATTTGCCTGCCTTTTAAGCATGTACTCACTGTGCCTTATTAGAGAATACGAAAATATTCAATTTGACGCTTAAAAGTACGTTTACGATTTCGTTTATGCGATATCATGAATTATTTTTCGTCTTGTAATTTTTGGCCAGACATTTCTTCATTAGTATACGATATATATATATATATATATATATATATCTGTTCCATGTAAAGAGGGACAATTCTGAAAACGCTCACGAGTACAAAACAGTTTCAGGCGATTTTGGTCTCTAAAGGCTATTATTTTTTTTTAAATAGAACATTGCCGAAATACTAAACCTCCTCGCGAATCCCAACTGGACGTCACGGAAAGAAGGCCTTCTCGGCTTGCAGAAATACCTCCGAACCGGCACCCTAAAGTAAGCACTAGAGTTGATCAACAAGGCCACGCAGTTTTCTCTGACTTATTTTTCTCTGTTTATTCACTTTCATTTATTGATTGATCTGTTTTTAATCTTGGAATATAGTCCTGCTGAGGTAGACAACACCCGTCTCTTGCTAACCCGTATGATCAGCGACCCCACCACCAAGGCCTTCAGTCTCTTCCTCGACACTCTGCACGACTTTATTGCCGTCCACAAGCTCGACCTCGGTAGCTGGCTCTACCCCCTCCTCACCCGCCTCTTCACACGTATGAGTACGGACCTCCTCCCATCCGTTCAGGCAAAGCTGGACCGCTGCTTCGACCTGATCCGCGCTTCTTTCGCCGCCGAAAACCAATTTCAGCAGTTGCTCAAATTCGTCAACGATTCCGTCCAGACGCCGAATCTCAAGGTGAGCCGACAGAAGACATGCTCAGATATGTACCTGGTCGGCACGGACACAGGCAACCTGACACAGACAGCAAAATGGACGGACGGAAAGATAAATGGAGTCAGGCAGACAGACAGACAGACAGACAGACAGACAGACAGACAGACAGGCAGACAGACAGGCGGGCAGGTAGGCAGGTAGGCAGACTACTCATCAATTTGCGCATAAGTTACCAATATTCGTTCGTTGTAGGTCAAAGCGGCTTACCTCAGCTACATCATCGCCCTGATCCAGCAGAACATGGAGCCAAACGACTTTAAGAATACAAGTGCTGTCCGAATTGGTGTGACCAAGATCGTTAATTGGACCCTGGACGGGAAGACTGCGGAGCTACGGAAATGCGCTCAGACGGTCCTTATTTCACTGCACGAACTGAACAAAGGGGAGTTCACGAGTATGCTGGCACTGATGGATGAATTTCTGCGAAATACGGCATTGAAAACCATTAGTGAGAAGAACAGCGGAGGTGGGCGGAAAAACCTTTCCAGACAAGGCTCGACGTGTGATTTATCGAGTGCAGTGCCGACGGCGCGAGCGGTGACGCAGGTGAGCAGCGTCACCGCCGCGTCCTCATCGTCGGCGTCCCCGGCAGGCAACGACGAGAATATCAATCCGGAGGAATTTTACGCTTCATTGAAGCAGACTACGGAGGCAATTGAGAGTCTGTACTCCAATGTGGATCATAACAGTTCGGATGATGAGGGGAGGAGGAATTTGGGAAGTGAGGATAGCGGATTTAGCCGGACGAGTTTGAATGTGATCTCGGGAGCGACGGATTTGGAGAGGATCAGTCAGAGTGGAGAGACGCCGGGGGATGAAACGAGATCAGTAGCCTCTACGTAAGTTAAAGGATCGTGTAGTCTGACAGTCAAACAGTTATTAAGACAGACGGACGGACGCGCGGACTGATGGGCAGAAAAACAGACAACCAAACACACAGAAAGAGACAGACAGGCTAGAAGGCAGCCAAACAGACACACAGACACACACAGACACACAGACACACAGACGGACCAGACGAACCAGACAAACAAACAGACAGACAAAGATGCTGGTGGACAGGCAGGCAGGCAGCTATGCAAATAGACATACAGATAGACAGAGGTTCAGACAAACAGACAAACCGGACGAGATAGACAAATAGACAGACAAAGGGCAGACAAACAGACAGGCAGACAGCTAGAGGCCGGTAGACAGGCAAAGAAACAAGCGGGCAGGCAGATAGGTAGGCAGACGGGCAGGCAGGCAGACAGAGATACGGAGACTTTCAGCATACGCTTTACTATATGTATCTGATGTTTTAGTGATTCATCAGAGGGACTGAGGAAGCTACAAACCCGACTGCAAACGGAAAACGGACACAAATGGTCAAATGCCGACGGCATTGCCATTATTGCCGAACTACAGGAGGCCTTGAATGTACAAGATGCGGCCTCCGTCACCTCTGCTATGGACGTTGCAGCAGCGTTAGCCAAAAAAAGGGCACCCTTCATCGAGCGGGTCTTACCAACGCTGTTCGACCTTCAGGGAGACGAAGACCAGAAGGTACGAATCACGGCACCATTTGGTGAGCCCTGGAATACAACTAACCAACATGATCTCTTTGTATTAAGGTTGCCTATGCGGCTGATCAATGCCTCAAACAACTGGCTGACCATTTAGATCTTCTCGGGGTGGTTAAGGTCTCCTCGGACCTATTTCTCTCGGAGGATACGCCCAAAAATATCCGCGCCGCGACATTCCTAATACAAGTCGTCCATAACGCGGACCGATTTGTGATTGAGGAGTCACTTGCAGAAATTCTACCCTCTATCGTTCAAGTTAGTATGCTATTCGGTAGTTAATGTGGCATTTTCACAACTCTTCCATTAATTTAAATTAAATTAATTTAAAATAAATTTAATTAAATTAATTAAAATTAGTTTTAATTCTTCTATTAATTTAAATTAAATTAAATTAGTTTTAACTAATTAAAACATTTTCGGATGTTAATGTGAACTTTTCCAACTATTCTGTTAATTTAATTTAATTTAATTTAATTTAATTTAATTTAATTTAAATTTATTCCTCAACATCCTTGTTATTATTTTTTTCTTATTTTTTTTTTAAAATTATTATTTTACTATTTTATTCATGTGTTTTGCTTGAATCGCGTAGGGTTTCAGTTCATCATTAGAGCCGAACGTGAGGAAAGAGTGCATGATGTCTATCGTGGATATTCAGCTGAAGACGAGTGCGGAAACTGTCGCTCCCTTCATTGCGAATTTATCCGTTAACAAGGTGAGTCTGACGAACCGGAAATCGTGCGCGATTATTGTTTTGTTGATAAGTAAAGGTGTTTTTTCCATTCTGCCGACAGATCAAATTGCTCAACCTATACATCCATCGGAGGTGATGCGAGACGATCGTCGACTACAACCATTTCTTAAATTTATATTTGCCTTTTACTTTGCCGCGTTAAATTCAAAAGAATTGAAAGAAATTAGTTCTATAATTCTGTTCTCTTCTGTTCTCCTCTGTTCCCTTCTGTTCCCTTCTGTTCGGTTTTAGATGCTAATTCTGTATTTTTTTTGAAGCCGTCTGAAAAGCGACGATGTTTGATCGAAAAAGTGCCATACCGTTTATTCCTGCTACGCCGGAGCAAATAGAGTGAAAGTGAAAGTGAAAGTGAACAATATAACGAAATTTTAATAATAAAATATCATAATAATAATAATAATAAATACTTACGTGCGCGGTTCATTAGTTGTACGTGTCAGGAATGAAGGTTGAAAAAAATATATTTTAACGTAGGTAGTGTTGACAGTGAGTGCTCAGACCAGACCAGTGAAAGTATTCTACACCGTGGGAACCGGAACGAAATTTATTGCAGTTTGAATCACAGCCAAATTATGGATGTGGATAAAGAGGAGAATTGCATGAAAAACGGCTGGAGAGTAACGTAGACGGGTCATGGTCAAGGCAAGCAGTTAATAATCGCAAAGTGTTAAAATGTGAGATATGTGCTCCCTTCAGAGATGCGGCGAACGAAAATGTAAGAATAAAAGCTGAGTATCGAGGCTAAGCTGTGACAACATTTTGAGCAAAACCTTTAACAGGCGGAAAACAATCTTAATGGAGGGGAGAAGAGATTCGACCGGAAAGTAATTATGCAACAATATACCGGCTAAGCGATCGCACTCTTACATTACAAATTCACACTCCGGGACCGAACATTTGTTTCTTGTCTTCCTTCAGCTTTTTCAACAGCCACCACGTGGTCATCAGTCCTTTGCCCTTCACTTCAATCTCACCACGGCATTCCATTTCGAAAACCCCAAAGTATCGCAAAGCGTCATGCGTGGCGCTGGAGAGATGGATCCGAAGAGGCGCTGGCAGCAAAACCCCGTTATAATAAATAGGCATGATATTACCACTGTGTCTGTGTCTGTTTATGTCTGTGTCTGTGTCTGTGTCTGTGTCTGTGTCTGTGTCTGTGTCTGTGTCTGTGTCTGTGTCTGTTTCTATCGGAGTGGCTGTGTTTATGTCTTTGCTTGTTTTCAATTCATTTTTACCTCCATGGGATTCCATCCTGGAAGCAGTGTTGACAGTATCCCCGAAACTGAAAAAAAGTTTCTTGTTTACTTGTAAGAAATTGCAGTGCACTTTATACTGCCATTTCAAAAATTAAGGTGCTCACATGCAATATCGTGGCATTTTGTTGCCGATAATCCCGGCCGCACACGGTCCCGTGTGCATGCCGATCCTCAACCGGAGTGCGTAGTCCGGTTTGTGTGGTATCCGAATGGCGCTGATGTCGCTGATTAAATCCAACGACATACTCGCAATTTCATATGAATGCCTGTAATTCGCAAAAAATTGATGCCTAAAGTGGGAGTGCAATTATTTTTGACTGCCACTGGCATTTCATTTCTAATCAACGTGACGTCCCGTCAGGCATTTCGTTTTATGTGACACTGGTATCCAGCCGTGCAATGCACTCACCGGTTTCCGTTCCGTTCCGGAAGTCCACTAGCGCACAAGTAGGCATCACCTGACCAGACAGATTGACATTTATTACGTAGCAAATGACTGATTTTTTTATCGCAAATGTTCATTCGTAGAAAACACGCAGGACATGCAGGCACGGGAACGTAGACGGACGCAGCATATAGACACGGACATACAAGGCAACGACACAGCCATTAATGAAGGCACAGGAGACTCAAGTGCCGACAATGATCCTGATTTTGATACTGAACCAGACACAGACACGACACAGACACAGACACAGACACAGACACAGACACAGACACAGACACAGACACAGACACAGACACAGACACAGACACAGACACAGACACAGGCATCGAACACCCTTACTTACCGATTGTCTCCACTTTGTAAACATCATAATTTCCAATCCGTTTATCCATAGCCGTATACAACTTATTCAGCGTATCCACAATCTGCAGCGGTGTGGATATCGAACTGAAATTGGTGAACTCGACAATGTCGCTGAAGAAAATAGTGACTTGATCGTATGACTCTGGATAGATGGTCTCGCGATTCTTGACCTTCTCCGCAATCTGCCGCGGCAGCAACTGATTCAGCACCGCTTCCGCCCGCTTCTTCTCCTTCATCACTTCCTCATTTTTAGTCTGCAAAACCGACGCGAAGCCCTGGATCTGCCCCGTAATATGGCGCAGGAGAATAATAATACTGGGGAATAATATGAGTGCAAGGATGAGGATAAAAAGTTGCGCCCCAACCGTCTGGTTGGAATGATAAATTGCCAAGTCGAGATTATCGGTGATGTTCCTGGTCAGTTCGTCCTCAATCACCTTGAGGATGTTCTGGTAGTTGCTCATCTGAGTGTAGAAGTCCCGCCCCTCCTGAAGGGCTTTCCGGTTGAGGTTGTTGGCGTCGATTAAGGTCCTCCACATGGAAATGTTCTGCTGCAGCTGCGTGCCGTAGTAAGTCTCCTCTAAGCGGTCCCTAATGTCGTCGTTGTATTGGATACTCTTGTTGAGGAAGGCTTGACCACGAGATCGTTGGTCGTGATACCACAAGTACATGGCCTGACTCATGTTTCCTGAGGATAAAAATAAAAATTCATAATAAAATTAATGCAGAATGAATAAGAAAATCTTTAATCGGAATTGCCTACGGTACAAATTCGCTTTAGAGAAATACATGTAATATATGAATAATGCGTAATAACTAAAAGTCGATGAAGGTACTATATAACCACTTGTTACGTATCTGAAAATGTTTCAAGAAATAGCCTTCTTTCACCGTTGGTTTATTTTATAAAAAGAGCGATGGAATTAACTACGTTTTTTTTACGTTTAATTTATTATTTATGTATTTGCTGCATTATGGCCCAACTAGGCAAGTTCGTAAACTATGCACTGAACACAGGTACTCTACGATCCCCTGACCCCCTGGTGTCACATAGTCGGGTATTTCACCAGCAAAATGAACTGACCGCATGGTTAATGAGTGAAATTATGTAAGTGACATCATTATCTTTCTCATTTATTTCACGATAGTTGTTTTCATCATTATCTTTCTCATTTATTTCACGATAGTTGTTTTCATCACAGCGGGAACTGAACTGACCCTTGGATTGTCCGGCTAATAATACACCCGTCTTGATCTCTCTGGCAAATTCCGCTGGGTGATTAACACTATCACATATGGCCTCCCGACCATTGCAAAACTATTAACCGTTTGATCGATCGACGGAGTAAATGAACCTTAATGCATCTAATAACCGTATTGCGGCAAGTACTTTATCGCAATACCTCTCAGCGGGCAGCAATATTTTACATGGAACTAAGTTACAACCTTCCGTGAATAAGGCTACGCTGCGAGGGTTCTGTGCATTCATGCCCCTGGTACACTACGAGTATTACTGTAGAGTCTTGGACCATTTGGTGCTAATTTTTAGACCCACCCGTATATTATGCCTGCGCACACTGTGCTACCCTGCAGTCATAATATACGGGGGTCATTAAAAACTGGCACCAAGTGGTCGACACTCCACAGTACTGGGAGAAGGAGGACTCATTCCTGATACTTTGACAAATTCCGTCGTGCCCGGCAGTTGTCTCTATCTTTTTGATGTGAGTTAAGGAGACAACCCCAATGGCGCCTGTTAGGGCAAATTACGAAATTCGGAACGTTTGCACTTCCGCATCACCGAAAAATGGTGAGAAAACAATATGCAGTCAAGAGTCGTACGACGATGCGGACTTGAGTTAGCCAAACACCGCGGAAAATCTTTACAGACAAGTAACGTAGAAGAGCTGGAATTATGCTCGGGGAATATGTTCAACCGAACGTTGAATTAGTGATATTGATAGCAAACTTAAGTAACGTATAAAAATTCTTTTGGTCCACCGAATTTGAGCTCCCAGATTTAAGCTCTCAGTTCGGTCTTAAACGTTTAAGCATTCCTCTTAGTTTCTTGCCAAGCACGCCCTGCCGTACGTGCTAACATGCACTGCTTCGCGATTTAGCAAGTATGTGTAAAGGAAATGGAAACACGAACCCTGGACGACATGTTTATGCACGCAAAACTTCAATCGTGCTTATTATATTTCAATTGAATAATTTGTTTTCACTTCCGTCCTATTGAAGGGGTTCAATTGACCTCGATACCTTTTACTATTCATTTATCCTTTAACAATATCACCTGATCTAGCAAGTGTTTGTACCTAGGAATTTGTTTTTCGGTGAACTGTATTTATTCAGCAACTAAAGAAAATGTTAGTCTTTAATTGAAGCTTATTGTGAAAGTTTATTTCAGCAATTGAAACTGCAGTTTGTTTTATATAACAGTATTAGTTGGGAAGTATCCTGCTATTCGATCTCGTACCTCGACCAAAGGTGACCGTTCCGCCGGAGCGTTCCGCGGCGAAGGCCTCCTTGCCGGCGATAAAGAAATGGTAGGCCGTCAGTTCCTGCCACTTCTGCTCGGAGGCTTTCGACTGGATGACCGCGTCCCCAATCCAGTTCAGAATGTGTGCAATGATATCGGTGAAGAACTCGAGCTGCTCCTCCGGTGTGGAGGCATTCACGGTCAGCCTGTTAATGGCCAACTGTAGCTGCAAATCCGCCTTCTGCATGAAAAAGTTATCCTCCAGCTTGACATTCGGCCAGCTGGTCATCACTCGGAGAGACTCATCCACTTGCTTTCGCCTAATGATAACATTGTATAACTTTAGTTAGCCGGTCCATCGTCTGTACGGCACAATCACTCAGACAGACACCTACACAAACAGACACAGACACAGACACAGACACAGACACAGACACAGATACTTGCAACATCGAACCACGGTGTGTGTGTTTGTAAGCATGTTATTCTCTAAATAATTTTATAATTTAATAATAATAATAATTTTATTCGATAGAAAGTCTTTAAACCAGACCTCTTCCTTTGCATTGCAACCTGAGTAAACTCAATATCGGATAGCGATGTATGAATAGCCCTTTCTGGATCCCTCGGAGACGTATTAAGTAGGTTATTACTTTTAGGTACTTTGGGTACTTTGGGTACTTTGGGTATCAAGTGGTACGAAAGGAAAGCAATATTTCTAGAATTTAGAAAAATGCAGTGAGAGGGTCGTTAATAGTATTTGGAAAAAATCTGATAGAAATGCGTTACCTCAAACAAATAATGCCGTCTCTTATGCAATCCTTGTAACAATCGAATTCCTCATAACTCTTGAATAAGTATCGTAACTACTACCTTCCTGGGCAATTCTGACCTTGAATCCCCTTGCGAATGATATCGGTTTTTTTTCACAATGGCCAGAGGCTAATGTCCACATACGTTACCATGAAAAGTCAGCAAATATTGCCTGAAATTCAGATCGAACT
>LRSR01014145.1:0-12018 GCA_001579985.1 Hypsibius dujardini
ATAAACCTCACAATCCCCGCGAAGTGATAAACAAATGCTGCACGACCTTCGATACAACAACATACCACCCTTTATCACCCTTTGCCACCCTTTATCACCCTTTGCCACCCTTTGGGACCCTTTGGTACCATTTGAGATCCTTTGGTACCATTTGGCACCCTCTGCCACCCTTTGACACCCTTTGGTACCATTTGACACCCTTTATCACCCTTTGACACCCTTTACCACCCTTTGCCACCCTTTGGTACCATTTGAGACCCTTTGGTACCATTTTCCACCCTTTGGTACCATTTGGCACCCTCTGCCACCCTTTGACACCCTTTGGTACCATTTGGCACCCTTTGAGACCCTTTGGGACCCTTTGCCACCCTTTGGTACCATTTGAGACCCTTTGGTACCATTTGAGACCCTTTGGTACCATTTGAGACCCTTTGGTACCATTTTCCACCCTCTGCCACCCTTTGGTACCATTTGGTACCATTTGGCACCCTTTGAGACCCTTTGGGACCCTTTGGGATCCTTTGGCACCTTGTTATGCTCAGCATTGTATATAAACAGCTGATCAGATCTTGAATGTTTCGTCTTCGGTCAACGTCCCAGTCACAACAATTCACCCTCAACGAAAATGTCAAACAACACAACAGACAGACGCAACATCACCTCCACACTCGAATCCTTCGATTCGTGGGCCGTCCTCGCCGGCTTCGGGGTCATCCTCGTGGCAGGAATTGTGGCCGGAGTCTACGACATCTGCGCCCTCCGTCGGCAGGAGGAGCGGGGCCACTTTCACGTCTACCTCCTGGCCATCACCATCGTTGACCTCATTTCGATCGTGTTGGACTATCCCGGGTTCGTCATCGTCTCCGTCATCCACACCAGTGAGCCTTGGCCGTTCGGAGCAGTTGCCTGCTTCATCTGGCAGTACATCGACTGGGCCACCTCACCCATCAACGTCCTCCTGACGGTCGGTCTGCTCGTCGAGCAATTTCAATCGAGCCGCGCAAAAAAAACTGCTCAATCCAAAAAACTTTCTCACGTTAACATTTGCCTGATTTTTTCGGCGATATGGGCGACTTCAACGCTGATCTGCTTACCGGCACTGATTCTCCTCGGAAGCAGTGCAGAAGATCTCGGAAAGAGCTGCTCCATCAATCACTACGACTTTTCCTACTGGCTTATCGGCTACTTCATCGCGGGACTCATCGTGCCGTTCCTGGCGATAACTTTCTATCTAATCTTTTGTCTGAGCTCAACATGGAAAGAGAGTTCGTTGATAAGGAGCCAACAAAATGGGGAATTTCGGGCGACCTTGTCCACGGCCAGCAGTCAAGTTGAGTTCGTTCAGACGGAGAAGGCCTTGGAAGGTCCGACGAAGGTGGGGACGACCTCGAGGCAGAAAAGAGTGGCTTCCACTATGGGAGTGCTCGTGTTGGTGTGCTACGGTCCGTGGTCGGTGTGCGGGTTGCTCGGATTCTGGCTGACGGCTCTGCAGAGTCACACGGTGCTGGTGCCGTTGTACTGGCCCATCATGACCTTTCCGATCCTTCATCCGCTGGCGCTGTATGTCTGCCATTGTAAAGGCCGGAGAGGAAATTGAAAAGGGGTCGAGGCAGGCACCCACCTGGAAAAGACATTTACCGGAAAGCTGAGCTTGATTATGAGGCTTAGAAAACGGCGTTCAACGAACGAACGTTGATGCGATTTCCGCATGCGCTAATTAAGTACGAATAAAGGTCAGTGGTCGTGTTAACCGTGTGTACTGTGATGACTGACAGATATTTGTCATTTCAAATGGCGAAATTATGCACGAGGAATGATCCTAGTTCTTTCCCAGACAGCCATTTTTTGAGTCCTAATTCCAGTCTCAAGTAAACAGTCAGCCCCAAGAAAAAACTCTCTTTGCACAATAGATTTTTTGCGCATAGAGAGAGACGAGGTGCGACAGGTGTGCCAATAGAATGTCTTCGATATTAAGAGATGTAGATAAACTGAACCGAGTGGCTCACGATGAATTGGCTTATCTCGCGATCTCAAAAAACAAATTGCAATTTACCTGTGTATAAGACTGCAATAACTGATGACTTAACCGCAGGGAAACTGCCCAAAGTAACCGAATTTGAGTTCTTATCAGCTGTTTTTGAAGCTGTTCATGACTGTGCTTTTTCTGCCGCTGCTCTTGATTGGCTTGATTTACTAAAAATTGCTTTTCAAAATGGTCAAAGGAAGGCGAATTCCCTCTGAAGTAGTGTTAGGGCAGTGCTTCGCAGACCACGCCCCACTACATATTTGTGTATGTTATGATTGGATGACTGGTGTGTCTGTGTACTCCTATGGTGAGCGTTCGAGCTTTCTCCTCGACGCTCACAACATAAAGTCAGAGTCGCGACTCACTCGTTTTCGTTCTCTGCCTCGCATTCGCGCACTCACCAGTTAATAGCTCCCCCTAACAGTAGCAATGGTCAATGGAAGGCGAATTCCTCCTGAAGTAGCAATGGTCAAAGGAGGGCAAATTCCTCCTGAAGTAGTGTTAGGGCAGTGCTCCGCAGACCACGCCCCACTACATATTTGTGTATGTTATGATTGGATGACTGGTGTGTCTGTGTATTCCTATGATGAGCTTTCGAGCTTTCTCCTCGACGCTCGCAACATAAAGTCAGTGTCGCGACTCACTCGTTTTTCGTTCTCTGTATCGCCTTCGCGCACTCACCAGTTAATAGCTCTCCCTAATAGTAGCAATGGTCAAAGGAAGGCGAATTCCCTCTGAAAGAGCAATGGCAGTTCATACTTTGCGGGAGAAGGGAGAGAGCATGAAAGACATCGCATCAACTTTCAAAAGAGAACAATCTTGGACTCGTTACGCGCTGCCCGTGCGTGCTTACGTTCCCGGTTCCGAAGTTGTTGTTTTTCTCATGATTTTGAATTGTTCTAACTTTTATTCCTGTTATTCTACTTTTTTATTGCTTGCCTGCTTGCGTTTAGAATCGAAATATAATGTATGATTATACATCACGCGCACACTGAATGTCCTGATTGGTCGTACAGAAACGATGCAATTTAAGGGCGGAGTTTCCGGTCAGTTGGAACAGCAAAAGAACAGAACAGAAAGAACAGAAAACAGAACAGAAAGTGGCCGTAAACAGTCAAGGCTAGGCTGATTTTAACGAGTGTTCCGTTGGACCAAACGAAATGCGCAGTAACGTTACAGGAAGTTGCATGGGACGATATTCGATACGCTCGTCGCACAAAGTACGAGCGCCTCTTCAGTCTTCATCTCGCACATCGGCAAGGAAATACGACACTCTATTCCAACGCGTGTCGTGAGCAATTTTTACGATTCTTGTAAGCATGATACTTGCAAGCCGAAGCATGCATGTGCCGTAGTCGTGTATGACATCTTTCTGAAATCGTGATCGACCATCCAGACATCATGCCGGCACACGTTTATGTAAAATCAAAATCACAATTGGACATTGAGTGCGAGAGAAAGTACTTTTACGGTCTGCAAGTTGAAAAAATTGCAATATCTCGGTTACCGCAGTATTTGGCGCTGAGACCAACGCCGCAGTGCTAGCAAGCAGTTTCCTTTCCGGTGGCACGAGGAAATGAATCACTGTAAAATGGAGTGACGAGAACTTCAGCGCGACACACAAAAATTTTCCATTTTGTTCCTGTTCTGTAAAGTCTGCCCCGTTTTCCTTGTCTTTAGATTGCCATGCAGTTCGCCCTTGGGCTCGTTATCGCTTTGGCGTTATGCTCTCTAATTCCAACCGGCACACTCGCCCAGTCAACCCGGTCGCTAGGAAAAGGAACGCTGGTATCAGATCTTGCCGGAGAACGAAACGGTAAGGAGGAAGAGTGATCCCGGTTTAAACCAACAGACCCAGACCCAGACACAGACATAGACACAGACACAGACACAGGCACAAACAGCCACAGACCCAGACACAGACACAGACACAGACACAGACACAGACACAGACACAGACACAGACACAGACACAGACACAGACACAGACACAGACACAGACAAAGACACAGACAAAGACACAGACACAGACAGACAGACATACAGACACAGAATGATAACTTTGATTCTTTGCAGACAGAATACTCAGCAGAGACAAGCGCAGTAGTGAAGGTGGTCACTGGCACTATGGCGGCTTTGGGGGCGGAGGAGGAGGTGGAGGTTTGGGGGCTTTCGGAGTAGGTGGTGGCATGCGCGGACTATTCTGGGGCTTGGCCCTGGCTAACATGCTCAGTATGAGACTGCTTCAATATCCTTCCGAAATTGCCTTGGAGTTTTGAGAAAGACATTGTTGTAAACATTTGTCTCATTTGCAGCAACTGAAGCAACAACAACAACAACAAAGAAACCGTAGACGTGACACTTCCAAGAAATCGAGTCTCGCTCATGCGGTTTAGAATCACGAAGTCTATTGATTTTTGTTTTCGACCTTCAAATTTTCATCTTTTTTTACATTTTTACTTGCGCTCCAGTAGCCGACTTTCGGCATCAAGTTTTATATCGAACGTTTCGACAGCACAATGTGTGCTTCATAAAACCCAGTTACTGTGCGTGATCAATACAAATACTGTAATTACTGTAAGATCAAATCGTCAAGAATCAAACACGTCAGTCGATCGCAGATCATTTTTGTCCAACTCTAAAAGCAGACAAGTAGACAGACAAACAGACAGACAGACAGACAGACAGACAGACAGACAGACAGACAGATAGAGGCTGTCTGACAGTACTGGTCACGTACTCCTGTTATGAAATATGACACTATTGGCTTGTTCACCGCCTGATTGTGTTGGGGTTATTACGAGTAACACTGAAAGTTATCATTCGACACGGCGTACTTTACAGGGGACCCAGACCTGTGAAACTTGAAAGCCAAGGCATGAATTTTCTTAATGGTGACACCCCAGACATTGAGAACACGTTTATGTAAATAAAAACTCAGTTCTTCGTGCCAATAAAGAGAACATACTACTTACCGCGATAGGGGGCAACCGAAGACCCCGTAAATGCACTTCGGAAAAATCGCTCGTGCGCCAATAGTTTTCATAACGGTTACCGCAATTTTGGCGTAAAGATCTTCAATACCTGGTCTATTTTCAACTTCACCCCCACCAAATGAACTATAAAAGGAGAGTAGGAAAAACTGCGGAGCAACACAAAAATTCTTTATTTTATTCCTCGTGTCTGGAATCTTTATTGTGCCGCGCGGGTCTTCTGCCTGAAATGCATTTCTCTGCTGGTATTGTCATCGCCTTGACACTTTGTTCCCTGATTCCAAATGGCGCATTCGGATATGCAAGGAGGTTGGGGATGAAAGAAGCGCTTCTATCCGAACTCGCCGGACAACGAAACGGTAAGGGATGTCGAGCTTATACCAATTCCGCAGACAGACAGACAAACAGTCAAACAGACAGACAGACAGACGACAGACAGACAGACAGACAGACAGACAGACAGACAGTAAGTTGTTTGGTATCTCGTAGATGAAGCGCTTACCAGACATAAACGCAGCAGCGAAGGACACTGGCACTACGGCGGTTTTGGAGGTGGAGGCGGCGGCGGAGGCGGCGGCTTCGGAGTGGGCGGTGGAATGCGTGGACTATTCTGGGGTTTAGCTCTGGCCAACCTCCTCAGTACGCAATTACTTCGGCATTCCTCCACGATTGCTTTTGATGTTGAATACATACATTGCATTAAACCGTTGTTTTCCCTTTCCCTATGTATACAGCACCGGCGACAACTGCTGCAACAACAACGGCCAAGCCCTAGTAAGCGTGACACTCGAGCCCGGAGTCGAAGTCGGCTGATGGGAGGACAACTAAAAGCCGCTTCCGAAGATGACAATTATGCGTCAGCTACGCACATGGCCACAGTTTTGGGTGTCCGAGTTCGAGCCATCAGGGTGGTCTGAGTTTGAGCCACTCTTGGCTAGACTTTTGGCTGGAACTCGGACCACCCTTTTTGGCTCGAACTCGGACCACCCTTTTTGGCTCGAACTCGGGACCACCCTTTTTGGCTCGAACTCGGACCACCCTTTTTGGCTCGAACTCGGACCACCCAAAATTGTGGCCATGCGTGTATATGTTTCTTACACTGTATCGACAACACATATTCATTCTGCAAAACTTGGAAACCATTTGCCTGTATCGTTAAAATTTACCAAAGTCAAGCACATCCGTAAATCGTCTTCCGTAAGTCGCAACAAAAAAAGGGGAGAAGCTTCTAAGAGAGATCAATCAACCTTTTGCTGTGGTGTAATTCCCTTCAACTTCATCATTAGACGACCGCGACGACTCCCGTTCGGCGTCTGAATCGGACTCCCCATCGAAAGGGTTCTCATGGTAGTGAACGGACGCTTCCCCCGTGTCGTCATGCACCAGCAGTGAGTGACTGAAAGGACCAGCTGGGAGTCCGGGGTATAGGTTCGCTGAGAGTGAAGTCGGTTCTTCCTCGTCCTCCGCTTCCTCTCCCTTCGCATTATCAGTATTCGCAACGGGCTCCGGAACCGAAGTTGCGCCCCCTGTCGGCGCACTCTCCATCTCCTCCTCCTCTTGTTTCGGCTTCTTATTGCTACGAAAGTTGGCTCGTCGCTCTAAAGAAAAGAACATTCAGACAGACGACCAGGCAGACAGACAGACAGGCAGACAGACAGACAGACAGACAGACAGGCAGACAGGCAGACAGGCAGGCAGACAGGCAGGCAGGCAGACAGGCAGGCAGGCAGGCAGGCAGGCAGGCAGGCAGACAGGCAGGCAGACAGGCAGGCAGACAGGTAGACAGACAGACACTCACTTTCCACGACTGGCATGACTTTATCGCAGAAAGTGCTGAACCCGTTGGAAGCCAAAGCGGCTACCACATCTTCCGGCAAAAGTGTCCGCCGTTTGGCTGCATGCGTCACCTGAAGGGCACTGGAACAGACACCACGAGCAGCGTTAATTAAAAATGCATCCAAATGCACTGGGTCAAGACTGAGCATCTTACTGGTCAGTGAGAAACAGCCCGAAAATAGTCGGAATCCGGCGCATTGCGTCCTTAACATCCTGTGCAATCACCACATTTTTTGGCAGCTACAATGAGAAGACAAAATACAATTAATGACATGCATTACATAGTTATAGCCATACATCATATATCTGTTGATCGCTTGATTGATATATTTTCACGGTTGGAAGTGCAACGAGTCGGTTAACGATTGATTGATCACTTTGTCGCTTTGGTCCATTAAACTGCGCTATTCACTTGATTGATTGATTGATTGATTGATCACTTTGTCGCTTTGGTTCATTTAACTGCAATAGTTGCTTGATTGATTGATTGATTGATTGAGTGAAGAGTGCCATCTTCAAGAACTAATCCAACTCTTAACGAAAGCTACAAACTTAACATCTAGCAACGCAAAAGGAACAACACTTACAGCCTCTTTCATGAGCTTTAAGACGGTGACATCGGGCAGCCTGAGATCCGCCACGCTGACAACAGGAGCGTCTCCATCCTCATCACCGCTCTCTATTGCCGCGGGTGCCGGGACGTTTTTGTTCATCCGTTTCCGCTGGGTCGCCTTCTTCCCCGACGCGGAACGGTTCTCCTGATGAGCCTTTGATGATTTTGCGTAAGGCATATTATTCAGGCTGGCTGAACGTTAACGGCCGTTACTCGATTGATTGATTGATTGATTGGATTGATTGATTGCTTGATTGATTGATTGGATTGATCGAAAGGTCTGGTTTCTTCCCGAGTTGATTTCCTTGTCACAGGTCGTACCAAATGCAATGTAGGGTGCAAAACTGAACTTCGGAATGACTTCGCACCCTAAAATCTGCTGGTGAACCGGGGGAGGAAGATGGAAATCAAAATGAAAAAAGAAGGATGAAAAACTCCTCTCCTTCTTCCAACAATCTTTTCACTTGACTGATTAAGAGCCGAGCATAGGAATAGACATGAAAGCTCCTTCACTTTTGCAAGAGAAATCGAAATAAAAATGCCAAAAAAACACTGCATGAAAAATAACAGACAATCAGGCACAGAACAGTGGAAGAACTGGAGGACCGCGGTCCCACACTTGCAAACCATTGATTGATTGATTGATTGATGTGGTTACTTACTTAAAATCATTTCTTTGAGAGAACGATTGATTGATTGATTGATGTGGTTGGTTCTTTGTTCTGCGTTTGCGCTGTTCTGTCTATTTTGTGAGGTTTAATTGCGTTTGTTCTAAATTTCCTGTCTCGGTTCTAAAAGATACTTCATCCAATCATTCTGTCAACTTCTATCTTTGTTCTTTCAAATGCTTTTATTGTTCTACCAATTGGTGCTCTTGTTCTGTAAGCTTTTGCGCTTGTTCTTCCCGCGTCTGCACTGTTCTGCATGATAAGTCCTTGCATTTGTAATCGATCAAGCGATCACTCGATGATTTCGCTTGGCTTCCACAATTTGTTTCGCTTGTGCGCGTCTGATGAAATTTTTATTTTCATTTTTATTCGATTTCAATTTGGATTTCGATTTGGATTTCGATTGTTTAGCGCGGAATTATTGATTTAAATTGTCCGAACTCATTACGAATCTTTTCTGCGAAAGTTGTCACCATGGTGGCGGAATTCCAGGCCGTTGTGTTGGCGTACGGGAGCAGTTCCCCGTTGGAAGAGCTGATTCCCACTCCGAAGCCTCTTTTGCAGATCGGAAACTTCCCGCTGATTTATTACCCCTTACAGTGGCTCTTAAAAAATGGATTCAACCGTACGTCCATGTCAATACTGTGCCGAAATCTGTCCGTTACCTCTCATGGAGTGGCTGAACGCTCGATTGATTGATAAATTAGGCGTTAAGTGGGTCAGCTTGACAACGTTGATTGATTGCTTGATTGGAGCCGCGTGTTTTTTGCAGAAGCCATCGTTGTCGTCTCGGACTCCACCGAACGGGACATTTTCACCGCGTTGGCTCCGTTTTTCGAAAACGAAATGGCCTTGGAGTTTGTGGCTTTTCCGGAGCAGGAGGAATTCGGTACCGCCGACGCGCTTCGGAGCCTGCATAAGAAGAAGAAGCTGAAGGTGCCGTTGACCGCGCGTGTGCTGTGCGGTCCTGTTGCGCTGCATTGGGATGACAATTTCTTCTTACTTTACAGGCTGATTTACTGGTTCTGAGCTGCGACGTGATCGCGGATATTTGCCTGCAGGACGTGGCGAATCTGTACCGGGTCCACGACGCCTCGTTGACGGTTGTCTATCAGAAGGCACTGGCCAGTGATGTGCTTATTCCCGGAGCGAAGACGAAGAAACATCATGGTTAGTTTTGGAAGAGATTGTCAAAGATGGCCACAGCCATTGACCCAAGTACAACAGTCGCGGAAGGTTGTTTTCGGAGAATACCACAATCCCTCAATTGAATGATTGATCGATTGATTGATTGAATGATTGGTTGGTTGATTGATTGATTGATTAATCGATTGAATGAATGATTGATTGGTCGATTGAATGATCGATTGGTTGATTGATTGAATGATCGATTGATTGATCGATCGATTGAATGATTGATTGATTGATCGATTGAATGATCGATTGATTGATTTACTACATCACACTGTTTCAGTGTGATTATGCAGTTTGATTTTTCTGATTTTGCACTGTCGCTGAAATTGTTTAGCACACGGTAGGGGCAAGGAAGGGTGATGCTTTTCTTTAATACGGAATGGTTTTGCTTTTCAGATCGAGAGATCATCGCTTTGGAGCCGGTATCAAACAGAGTCATCCTCGCTACTTCGGAAGCAGATGCGGAAGAATTTCTCGAAATGCCCCGGTTTCTTCTCATGAGGTGCGCTAGACAGACAGCCAGACAGACAGACAGACAGACGCACAGACACACAGAAAAACAGATAGACACACAGACACACAGACACACAGACACACAGACACACAGACACACAGACACACAGACACACAGACACACAGACACACAGACACACAGACAGACAGACAGACAGACGCACAGACACACCAAAACACAGACACACACACAGACACACAGACAGACGCACAGACACACCAAAACCCAGACAGACAGACAGAAACAAAGACACCCAGACATACAAACAGATAGAGAGACTGACAAAAAGAAGGATCAGCAGACGAACAGATGGACATGGAGATATTTCAGATATCCTCGGCTTCGCGTTAGAACGGCCCTTCAAGACGCCCACATTTACCTGCTGAAGAAGTGGGTGCTGGACTATCTCGTCGCCGAGCCGGCAATCTCCTCCGTCCGGTCCGAGCTCATCCCCAAGCTCGTTCGCAAACAGCACCGTTCCAAAAGTCAGAAATCGAGCCAGTGGCCCACCCTCTCCCAGCAGCAGCAGCAACATCCTCACCGCCAGACACCCAGTGAGATGACGAACAACCATCAAGGCGAGCAACTTGACCGCATCGCGGCGGAAGACGAACTGGAGTTGTTGGCACGCGACATGTCCATGTGGTCGGATCACCAGGGCGACATGGCGGACACGTACTTTGGGAACAGTATCCGGTGTTACGCTTATCTGGCAGATGAGAGCTTCTGCATGCGAGTCAACACAATCGCTTCGTTTTGTGAAGCCAATCGACAGGTACGGACGGATCGCTTAATTTACAAAGGGAACGGAACGGTAGGCGACACGCCGATCTCTCTGAAACGTTTTGGCAAATAGTGACCAAATTTAGCAAAAAATTTTATCTCATCACAGACAAACAGACAGACAGTCAGAAAACAGACAGACACACAGACAGACAGGCAGACAGTCAGACAAGCAAACAGACAAACAGACAGACACATAGAAAGTGAGACAGATAGACAGGCAGGTATGGAAGCACACAGATCAGACAGACAACCATATAAATACAGGTCGCAGATCAAATTAAATTGAGTTTTGCTAGAGCATAAATCAAACAATCAACGATTGAATTGAAAGGGAAACCCTCGGAACCATCGGGGAACTTTCGAATTTTCTCCCGCTCAAACCAGAGCTCGTTTGCAGATGAAATTTTGTGCTAAAATCTATTAATTTAGTCCACTATTTGCAAAAAAAATGTCAGAGAGATCGGCGAGTCGCCTACCGCTCCGTTCCCTTGTTAGTACGTTCACGATGAACTGAGGTCAATCTCTGCGACCTGTCTTTATATGGTTGTCTGTCTGATCTGTGTGCTTCCATATCTGCCTGTCTATCTGTCTGACTGCCTGTCTGTCTGGTTGTCTGCCTGCCTGTCTGTCTGTCTGTCTGTCTGCCTGTTTTTTGTCCGTCTATCTGTCTGTCCGTCTGTCTGTCTGTTGTTTGATTGTCTGTTTGTTTGTCCGTCTGCCTGCCCCGTCGGTCTGTCCATACCTCTGTCTACGAGTCTGTCTGTTCCTACCTCGTCTGCTTGTGTGTCTATCTGACTGACTCTTTGTGTGTGTATCTTGTCGGCCTGCTTATCCTTTGTCTTCTGTTTGTCTCTCTGGCCCGTTTGGTGCCCTGCTTGCTTGGTTTGCTTGTCTGTCTCGGTTTGTTTCTCCATCGCCCTATTTGTTCCACACATGCTGTATTGCTCGTGCATTTGTCTGAAAGTACAGACGATTTTTCCGTGCCTCGTTTAGGTGCCGCGGATTCTTCAGGCACTGCTTCCACCCAATGCCAATCCGAAATTCATCCATCCCGGTGTGGTCTTCCAAGGGAAGTCGCAAGTCGGTGCAGACAGTATGATTGGTGAGGGAACTACAGTGGGTGACAAGGTGTCCATCAAAAAGTCAATCATCGGACAGAACTGCCGGATTGCGGAGAAGGCAAAGATCAGCAACAGCGTCATTATGGATGATGTGACGGTTGCAGAAAAGTGAGACTTCAACTGCCATAACTAGTTACCGCATCTGCATCGTCTGTCTGTCTGCTTGTCTGTCTGTTTGTCTGTCTGTTTGCCTGCCTGCCTCTCTGTCTGGGTGCCCTCACATTTTTTTATAACTTTTTTATTTTTTATTTTAGTGGCCACGTCCAG
>LRSR01014147.1:0-10855 GCA_001579985.1 Hypsibius dujardini
CTTGTGCTGTGTGTACGGTGCACACAAGCCGTGCACACGTTCCACTCCAGTACGACTGTCCCTGTCTAACGCGAAAAGAGGCGGGGCAAGGGGGGGGTCTTCAAACAATCGAACAATCAACCACCTAACCACCCCCTGCTCCGCCCCTTTTGCCCATACCCCGGACCCTCCAGTGTACTCAATCTTACCGTTGATTGTATATCGGGTATTCTTTGACTGATTGATCATATCGACACATCGAGACCATTTTCCCCAAGAAGTCAAACCAAAAGTACTTCTGTGTATGTTAATGAATCAAGCAATCAATCAAAGGGTTTGGCAAGTAATCGGTATTCTAAGTTGGAGCCTTTTTAGTTCCATTTCTTTCGATATTAAGACTTAATTTCCCTCTTTTGTTTCTCATTTTGAAGGATGAAGCAGTTACGTCAGCCTTGGAGGAGTTCGGACTTGTCTAGCTGAAAACCCAGATTGAGCCCCCCACTCACAAAATACAAGATCCCCCCCTTTTTACATTCCTCCACGGCAGCTGTTTTGAATGAATCTTTTGCCCTTTTTTATTACTTCACTTGTCGTTTTATCCGACGTTTTAGTCCTGGCCTACCACTTGCACGAGAGTTGCCGATCTTTTCCGTCACACCTTTTACAAATCTCGTTTTCTACAACCTTTTGCTGTTTTGAATTTTTGAAAACCGAAACGATTATTTTCCAAGTTCAAGCTTATTTTTTTGGCAATTGGGAAGTATAAAACGGCTCTGTGTTTGATTATTTTAGGAGGAAATTCCCACGGGCGTATTTGAAGACCATGGGTTAGGATAAAGCCACAAGGGAGAGCCCGAATCCGACATGACCGGTCTTCTATTTGCGCATCACCAATTGGAGCGTTTCATTTCGCAAACTGTCTTCGCGGGAAGACTGCAGTTAATGCCCGATTCAGAGCGTTGCAGGCTCGAGTCTACCCACCATAGTTCCTAGTATACTGTATTTCCTGGATAGATAGCGTCAACGCACGGGTCACGTGACGTAATGGTTGCCCGCTGTACAGGAGAAAGCTGTGTGTACGCCTGTATGGCATGCGAGATACAGCCAGGGCACGCACGCTAACGTGCAGGGGGGGAACCAATTTAACGTCACACAGCTCGTGCCCTGTCGCTATCTATCGAGGAAATACAGTAATTCGGCATTCCCGCAGTAGGACCACAGAGTCTTCCTGTTTGTTTATCTTTATCCCGTTTCATACTGTTTTCCTGCTTAAATGTCTGCCTGTTCATTATTAGATTCATGGCGGTTGTATGAAATCTGAGCCTCTTTGTTTCTGTTTCGAAATGGACGAATTGCCTCACTGAATCAACGGTCCTTTATTGCCCATTCACTAATTTCGCAGACACTAACTGCGCCGTTCGCTCTAGTCATGCCATGAGACCAACAAAACGTCAAAAATTCATTCAATCAGATCTGTCGAAAAGCCTGATCTGACTGCATTGGGAAAAGTGTACACTAAACACGACCACCAAACGGCTTTTGTTCCGCCTCTTGCTCCAGCGTGACAATCCGATAGATGGACCCACCGAGCATGTTATGCGTGCCGGGGAAGAATCCCGCGAAGCCAGAGATCTTATGGTCGTTGCGGTACTTGCGCATCCGCTCCTTCATCATGGCCGGATCCGGCGGATGCGCACTCCACGGCTTCACCCCGGAGTCCTTCATGCGCGTCAGATCCTTGGACGTGACCGGCGGGCAGACTGTCGGTGGGATGTTCCCACCGGTCGGTCCAAAGCCTTGTCCTGTCAACCATCACACAAAGGTACTGGTAAGTGCATTGCACAAAACGCATTGCACATCGAACAGTGAATGTGTTTGTTCTTAGTCAGGGGAAGTGATTACACATTGGGTGAAGTGGGTGTCGCTTGCTTGTCCCTCTCGTTTGGCGGTAAGAGCAAACGACCGTTGATGTTTTAGCATTTTTTACATTTTCAGAAACATGTGCGGCGTACTGTTTTATTTTGTGCATTTGCTGGCCCTCCGTTTGATATTAGGTGGAACAGTGTTGCTCACGCAAAAACTATTCTCTCATTCTCCCCTTCTTTTTGTTTATGGTTGGTTCAACCAATTACGGAAAAAGCGTTTACTGACCGTAGACCATCGGGCCGGAGTGGTAGTAGTTGGACACGTCCGCCGGCAGGCTGCGAGGCGGAAACCCCGTCTGCGTACGGTTAGGGTCGCTGGCGTTGGATCCGGTGGCAGCGTCCGCGAACTGCACGTACTTGGGCGTGTAGGGCTGCGGTTGTTCGGTGCGAAAGACGGGAAAGCCGTCGGGCCCGATGCGGCGTGGTATGCGGGCGGGCTCGTTCATTTTGTAGGCCTGTGGGAGGGAAGGTTCGCGGGCAGTTGAGCAGCGACCTCCGCTGTTGTAGGCGCAGTATTGGTTGTTGTTGGAGGGAATTGGCATAGATATCACGGTGGTTATGAGTTCTTTTTTGTTAGTACAGTGGGTAATAAGACAAAAAAGGTGTCAATTCAAGGAGTATAACGATCGACTAGTACAGATGTTCGTCGACTATTGAAAAAGTGTTATCAGCTGGACATGCGTTTTCAGGGCGGGACTACGTCAGTTCGTAAGTCATGCTGCTCCTTGGTTACCAAAACGCGTAAACACTGTGCTCGCGATAGGGGTGATTGCTCCCCGGCAATCAGGTAGCCAGTAGGCAATCTTTATTTCCCGACAAGGCCTGTCCAGCGAAAGTAATCATTCCGTCGAGCAGGAAAACAGATACGCAGACAAATAGACAGACAGACACACAGACGGACAGATAACTGGACAGATAGATAGACAGACAGAGAGATATTAGTCAGATAAACAGATTGACTGAGAGACAGACAGACAGACAGACATGCAGACAAACAGACAGACAGACAGACAGACAGACAGACAGACAGACAGACAGACAGACATGCAGACATGCAGACATGCAGACAGACAGACAGACAGACAGATAGACAGACAGACAGATAAACAGACATGCAGACAGACAGATAGGCAGACAAACAAACAGACAGACAGACAGGTAGGCCTACAAATCCGCGCGTAGGCTGCTAACCGGGCCTACCCTCTATTATAAAATGGAAAAGGTTGGCGTTTGCAATCCGGTGTCTTTGGCCCACCGTTCGTTACGGTGCTGCTTTGGTTCACTTTTCCTCTTATTCAATGTTGCCAAAAATTCGAACACCCTTCAAAAGGGAACTTGTGTAAACGGTGATGTAGCAATAAAGATACAAAAGTCAACACTGTTGTACTGTACAGGTTGTAGAGTACTATTGACTTTCTAACATATTCAAAAGCATTTCCTGGGCTAGAAAATAAATCAACACTACTCGAAACAATACAGTGATAATTGCCGATATTAGCAGAAACAGACAGAACTGTATTTACATCAAGTAGGAGATAACAGCTGCCAGTGCCAACATAAGGGCCATGGATGACGACAGCACTGAGCCGCTGCTTCGAATCACCTGGTTGTTTCCGCTGATCGGTACTACGACCGCAGGTTGATTATTAGTGTCGACGGTCCGGATGACCGCCGGCGCGACGACGGATCCTCCAGTTCCAGTGTTGGTTGTCTTGACGCAGTTGGAGCCGTTGGCGTCAGATGTGCATGAGACGGAGACCGACGAGCCGGATGGCGCGTTGGCAATGTTAGTTTGCACGTTTGCCAGACCGGCATTGATTCGGTCCTTGGCGTCGTTGATCTGACGGTTGACCTGGACAAATGCAAAAGTTGAAAACATGGTGGCCGCCGCGAAAAAGTAAATTAAGCCGCTCAGTTGGTTCTGGCGGGCGATAATAAATAACGTATGAAAGCGCACCCTGAAACCGGGTACTGTAATGTCCCGATCATTTGGTGCTGCGTTATAGATCCACCGTATATTATGACTGCAGTGAAGAGCACAGTGTGTGCAGTCATAATGTACGGGTGGGTCTAAAAAGCAGCACCAAATGATCGCGACATTACAGTATATTCTTTACTCTTTAATTTCGTACAAGTTATGATTGGAATATGCCAGGTACATAAGGCTCCTTGTACTGGGCAACAAAAAAACCGATTTCATGGCCAAAACACAGACTGCAACTGCATGGGATCATATAATCACTTTGTTTGCAGGCTGAATTTTCCTGGTTAACAACATTTTACCGAAAGCACGCTGCATCAGTTTCTATTCGTCTACTAATTTTTCCATTCAACTCATATACGGAGTAACGGTACTCAGCTGTTTCCTATCATGCTACTACGTACCCTAGAAAGCATCACGCATAGGAGAAAATATTGTGCCTTACAAAAATTGTTTTTTGAGTTCCTACATGGTATGTAAGAAATCTATAAGCCGTAATTTATATAAATTAATAAGACCCGATAAAAACGTACATTTTGGTAAGGTCTGGTGAATATTGTCGGATCTGATAGAAAATATAAGCTATTATCTGCTTTGCACACGTGGCAAAAACCTCAAGCCGACCGAATTTAAGCCAACTTTTTACCGGCGCCCAGCAAAATGGGGTGGTCGGAGTTTGAGCCAATGCGTGCAGCTGTTTCTCACATTGTTTGATTCATTGATTTAACACCAGATTCCCAAAATAGTTTTAAGTCAATCAATCAATCAATCGACTTAGCAAAGACTGCGTGGTCAGCTGTAGTAAAAAACAGCGGCACGCGTTGGCCAAAATGGCTCAAAATCCGACCACCCCATTTTGCTGGGTATGAGGTAAGGGCACTGGAATGGGCCACTTGCTTTTCCCGTACCCTGGAATGGGCCACCCTGGAATCATACCTTCCACACAAGTTTTGGCTATCACTAAGGTTCTAAGCGACAGAGAATAATCGATAATCTGGTGGAACGCGTATCAGATATGAAAAACAATTGTGGGAACATGTTTAAAAAAAAGAAATAAAAAGCTCCATTAGACGATTGGAGAAAGTCCACTGTAGAGGTCGTTGACTACGCAGTGACTTATGTGTTTTTGATTAATTTGCGACAGAGCGCCCCCTGCCGCCCAGTGGCCCATTCCAGGGTACGAGAAAATCAAGTGGCCCATTCCAGTGCCCTTACCTCATACCGGTAAAAAGTTGGCTTTAATTCAGTTGGCCTGAGCTTTTTGCCACGTGTGTATAAGCCGGTACAAAATGCTTTGCAAAATGACTGCTACTAGCCACGCATAATGGAAGCCACACAAATACAGAGGGTCCGTCTGTATATGTGTCACAGTAAGAAAATGTAAGGAGAATTGGTGGGTCTTACGTTTGTTCTTATTTTGTAAAATTCATAATCACTAGGGATAAACAGTACATGCATGCTATGCCCTAGCATAATTCTTAACAAATTGACCTGTAAAATTAACTGACTAAATAACGATTACAGATCGAATGTGGCCTGACTTAAAAACGATTTACTCATTTAACATAATTCTTTTCAATTAAAATATTGAGTTGTACTCACCTCGGCCGCTACATCGGCTTCCACGAACAGCACGGACAAGGTCAGCAGGAAAACACTGCAAATGACCATCATGTTGGGATTCATTTTACAGCAGTTCTGACGTGAACAGAGTAATCGAAAGATGGTTCCGGAAAGTTTCTAAACAAAAGAAATAAACGGGTAAGCTTAAAACGTCCCTTGATCGTTGTTGCGGATAAGCGAGGTAATAATAATGTGACACGCTTGTCCAGTGTAAAATTTATCTACATAAATCTCACATCTGTCCGAAATAGCGCGACACAGCAAACCTTCAAATTATACTTGGCAACTGAATTAGGACTTCAGGATCGACTCGTGTGAGGAACTGATTGAGTGTGGTGAGAGGAGATCTAGGTCGACTACCGGTATATGCTAAGTAGGTCTGCATAATATCCTCTTGTTGGCTTACCGTCGATCGTGATGGCAGGATGCGCAGTTAGGTCTCTCAGTTTGTGTGAAGAGGAAGTTCCCGCTCGGTCTCTATATTGGTACCCGGAAAAAAATCAATAATAACAACAATGACGCCTTCTGCGCAGTAGCTCTAGGCCGAATTGTTTGAGTCCTAAACGACTGGAAGGCGCTCACTCGGGCATAAATTAATTTTTATTCATACAACGGAAGAAAACCGGTCCGCGAGTACACCGGTAATCGAGAAGGGAACCTTCTCTGGTCGCGTCGCGCTTTACGTAAACAACAACACATCATTGAACACAACTTGCCGCGTAATCACGCCTTTGTCCCCGCTGACAAGCGTCAAAACCAAAAGACCATCTCCTGCACGGTTTCGTGTGATAAAAAAGTGCCCACAGTCTAGTAGTTCATAATTAAGCGTTACGTGTGTTCGTCATCGGATCACTTGTTCCGGTTGGAATATACGTGAACACGTCACCGGACAGTTCGGTCGGTGTTAGCAATCAACGGAGGGATTACGAGGACAACCGCCCAATTACGAAGATGTGTCATAAAGAACAGTTTTCTAGAAGTCCCCAATCTCTCCATACACACATGGCGGGTGGCAGACTTTAAGCCAAAAAGGGTGGTCCGAGTTCAAGCCGAATTAAGTCACCGCGCGCGCTCTTGACCACAGCTGACCATGCAGGCTTTACTCAATTGATCGGTTGATTGAACTTGTTTATTTTGGCGGAATTTAGAGCAGCTTGCTCAATTTTTCAGCTGGGCTGGGCATTAAATCAAAGATTCAGGAGAAAGCAAGGGCAAGCTCTAGCCAAGAGTGGCTCAAACTCAGACCACCCTGATGGCTTGAACTCTGCCACCCAAAATTGTGGCCATGTGTGTAGCATTCACGAAAAACGTGTTCTCAGCTAGCGAACGACTATTCGAAGGGTTACGCTTGAGGAATCAACTGACAAAAATTGCTGTCATGGTCTAACGACTTGCAGAGCAGACCTTGCAAACTAGCCGAACAAGCTGACGACTTCAACTACAAAGACGATATACAGCATTAATGAAGCTACAGAATGCTTTCAGTATGAGTCTCCTGTAAATTCTCCGTGCCACGAATCTATGAGATGCACATACAGGGTTCACTTAAAGGTCCCTTAATGCAATAATTCACGTGAGTAGCGAGAGAGAACCCTCCCAGTGCGAATAAGACCGCTGTACAGGCATCAAAAAGCGCTGTGAGCAAAGCCTGTACAGCGCCTTTTTGGCCACTTTCGCTCTACAGAACCAGAATCCAGTTCTTCTGTAGTACACAAGCGTTCTCAAAGGCCTTTTGGTAAAGTGAGAAAAGCGCTGTATCCAAACAATTATAGGTCTCTGGGTATTTATTCGCACTGGGATATGAGAGAGCCGGTACGGTCCATTAGAACCAGGAAGGGTGTTGCTGAGCGACAGAGATGACAAGAAACGAAAACCGCGAGATTAAATAAAAGGAGTACATGAGCTTAGTTCCCACGCTCGCATGCGAAGCTTATTTAGCCTGGGAAAAAATGTATACGAAAGCCAGTCGGAAACGGTTTATTTTACTTATTCTCTACCAAAAAATCAATCGCTGAATCCCAATCCCTGCCGGGAAAAAATATGCAGAATATCCAGAAAGCGTGCCGCAGTGTGAAATACTTATTTGACCCAACAATAATCGATCCTGTCCAGATCAAAGTGCGCGAGGTAACCAGTAGCGACCCATGGGGACCTACGGCGTCGGACATGTCAGAATTAGCGAATTTGTCGTATACAAAGTCTCCTGTCATTGTGCCGGATCTGTTTCTTCGTTTGGACGACGGGAATTGGCGCGTGGTGTACAAAACCTTGGTGGTGTTGGACTACATCATCAAGTATGGTTCAGAAACGGTATTGGTCGACTGTACCCGGAATTTGGCTCGACTTCTTGAAATGCAAAGCTGCCAGTAAGATTTCATGTGACTGTGCCTGTGTCTGTGTCCATGTTCCTGTGCATGTCCCTGTTACTGCACCTGTTCCCGTTTATGTCCGTGTCTGGGCCCGTCCGAGTCCATAATCTGTGTCTGTGTCTGTGTCTGTGTCTGTGTCTGTGTCTGTGTCTGTGTCTGTGTCTGTGTCTGTGTCTGTGTCTGTGTCTGTGTCTGTGTCTTTCTGTGTCTCCTTCATTCCTATCTAAATTTGAGAATATTACAATGACGTTAACGTTATAGTGCAGTTGATGACGGACAAGACCACGGCCTGAATATTCGAGAAAAGTCCCGGCAGATCGTCGCGCTTCTCACTGATCCCGTTCGCCTCAAACTCGAACGGGCCAAAGCTCGTCGTATCCACCAACGCGTTTCCTATCGGAATTCCGAATTTCGGCAGTTCTTCAACGGCGCCTCTCCTCCCCTGTCGATCAACGAACGGGACATTCACATTGACGATGAAGAGGACATCATGTGTCGCCCAAACAACGCTGAAGAAGAAGCCATCCAGTTGGAATTGGCCTTGGCTGCTAGTAAGAACGAAACCGAACGTTCCCGTTCTCGTATTCCCAGTTACGAATACCGACCACATGTGGCGCGACGACTGGTCATTCCGGATCCCACCCCGCCGGCCACTCCGGTTGCAGTTAAAGCCACTGACTTGATTGATTTGTCTGAGTGGTCTGTCATTTCATTAGCCGATCCTACGCCGCCCGCACGGTCTAATATCAAGACCGAATCCTGTTTCTCCGGCATTAATGAACCTCAATTATCAGCAACGAACCCGTTTGCGGGTGACGTTCTTAAAGCACAAGCGCTCGACCTTGAAATACTCAGTAAATGGTTCACGCCTTGGCTAGAATTGCAGGAACCGTTTATACCGTTTTATATCTGCGAAGGCGGTTCTCTTGAATTGAGCAAAAAATTAAGCAACCAGCAATTCTCATTCTCTTCATCTGGAGGAACACGGCCTCGTCAAAGGCCTAAATGAACTACCGAAGGTTAGCTAGGCATTTGGCAGAGAGGCCAAGATGAGGAAGCAGTAGAGTGAGCGTACCTTCAATATGTTTTCAGCCCATTTTTCATGTCGTTCTGCAAGATGAAACAAGCCAGGGTAGGTGTTACTTATGCTTCGAATCACGAGTACACTGTTCTACAGCTTGAACTTTGTTCCCGAACCTTCGTGAGCTATGCGGACGTTTTCGTCTTGAACGTGCTTGATGCATTTATAGACAGCCAACAGTAGACACAACTGGGAAAAATGAGCGTGGCGTCAAAACGATCTGACGAAATAGGCTTAAAAGCCATAAGAACCGTAAGCCGAGAACCAATACCTTGATGACCAGGCGGCGGATGCGTCCGGTGACAACAACGGCCTTTTGCTTCCACTGCAGTTCCTCGAAAGAGTCCCCCTCAATCCCGCCGGAACCAGCCTTTCAAAAGGGGCATATTACTAGTTGTTTTATAAATGTTAGAAAGCTCATCGGACAAGCAATCATACCAGTACCAGTATGTCCTCCTTTGCGGTAAGCCCCTTGAGATCAAGACCGACGGGACCCATCACCGAAAGAATGAAATCGGTCGCTTGGCTCAAGAAGAATGGCACTAAACATCCGGGCGAGTCCTGCATTATGGATAAAACAATGGGTAAATTTAATTTTTAAGGTGAGACACCGTCTGACTATAAGCACACAGGAGCAAGAACAGATCCGACACAGACACAGACACCGACATACACACAGGCACAGACACAGGCAAAGACACAGACACAGAAACAGACACAGACACAGACACAGACACAGACACAGACACAGACACAGACACAGACACAAACCCCTAGACAGTGACACAGGCACGGGCTATCTGAAGCTGTTGACTGACCTTGGATATGCCGAGAATAGCCAGCATGGCTACGAATGCGTTCAAAGCACAGCAGACCAAGGCCAAGCTGAGCTCATTGACTGAGGGTACTCCAGCAGCGGATGACGGTCGGGTGATGTACAGATTGGTGATGTATATCTGAGCTCTAATGGGAATCTTGGTAAAAGACACAGGACCGGACGGTGTCTTTTTCACTTCTTGGCTGCGTGTTCTGTTCGGGATGAGAAATTGCACGTACACCATATTACCAACGGTGACGTTAGGCTTCATTGCCGCAGCCAAAGCGTCACGATGGACAGACAAGTGTACCAGCAGTGACATCCCCAGGACGTGGACCACCTATTTACAAAGTTTAAAACAGTCAGAAGTAATTCTTTAGTTTTGGAATCTTCGATTGATCTCGACTTTGACGGTTGATATTGCGTTTTTACGATGGATGTTTGCACCTGAATTTCAGTTTGTTTGTGCGGCCTGATACAACGACTGGTATAGAATTCCCATCTCATCGTTGCCTTACCCTTACTTGTACGTATGTTCCCGGTTCTACTGTTATTATAGGTTTAAAGTAACCCACTGTATACATAGATGTACATACAAGACATACTACACAAATGGCAAAAACCTTGTACTGACCGAGTTAAGCACTTTGCCTCCACAGCTGTATACAACAGCCATGCAACGAGTGTAATGGCTTAAATTGGTTAGCGCAAGGTTTTTGCCACGTGTGAAGACAAGACTTACGAGATATCCGATGGCCAAAGCGAGCGTAACATAAAGGACATTGATGCAGCCGAAGCAATGCGAATTCGGCGTAAGGATATCCCGCATGATGGTAACCGGGCGCTCCTTCGGTGTAGGTAGAAAGTACCACAGCTAAAATGTCGTAAAACGTGTCCACTATTTTGTCACGGTGATCCGGTGGGCTCTGTGAAGAACCGGCCAATAGCCAGTCGAGACCAGTTACTGTACTGCTACCATTTTAAGGATGGGTTTAGCCCCGCCCACCTCTGATAGACTGTACCGTATTCCCCCGATCTCAAGGGACAGTTAAGCCCCACCCCCTCCAGTCATCGGTTGAC
>LRSR01014151.1:0-11528 GCA_001579985.1 Hypsibius dujardini
CAGGCAGGCAGATAGGTAGGCAGGAAGGCAGACAGAGAGACAGGCAGTGACGCAGATTGACCAAGCAGTGAAATCCGCGAGTAACAGCCCGAACGCTGGAATTTTGTGAGACCATTGCGTAGGGTTAGTCCAGTTACAGTTCCGTGTAATGAGGGCGAAAATAGAGAGGAATCCTCCGAAGGCTGCTTCCACGGCAAGGACAATATGAAAGAGCAGATAGAGTTCTTTGTGGGACCACAGGCGAAAGACCACGAGATTGTAGAGGTTGGCGAACATGATTTCCAAGCAGATCATGAGGCTGCCCTTGGCAGTGATGATTCACTGGGAGGGCGGTTACGTCCAAACCGTGCAATTGTGGATGAACTTCTGCAGTGGGCAGATTTCCTTGTGATAAGATGAGGAATTGATGAACGGAGGGACGGACAGACGGATGGACAGACAAACGGATGGATAGATGGACGAACAGACGGATAGACACACTACAGAGGGTCGAAAGTCTACTGATGAATCCCCCAAAACTGATTGGGAAAGGGTTATTTAGCATAGCGGGGCAGCGAACCTCCCGTGAGTCAGAATCGAAATTGGAGGTCTAAAGGATCATTCGGCGAAACTAACAGAAAGAAAAAAATTCGAAAATTTGAGCGTACAAAACACATGAACCAATCCCGACAAACATCAATTATAAAAACATGTTCAAATTAGAACCGATGACTTAGAATATCGGTTCTGCAAACGTTCGACGTTTTTCAGTTTCCACAGTCACGCTTGGCTCGACGAACGTCGGCACTTTTGGCGGACCTTGCGAATACCGTTTTAGCGTTCCATCCGACGGTCTGCCGATTCCGTTGTTCCCGCCGGCCAAGTCACCGGACTGTCGGATCATCGCACGACCACACCGCCACAACCGATGGGCAGCCTCGCGGTACGGTCGGAAAAACATGGTATAAATGAAAGGTGTCTGGATGTGTTGCGTCGAAAAGACAATCACGGTGAACATCACCGCCGGCGAACCGCTTTCGCCAACGCCCAAAATCTCCACCACGTAATAGGGCAAATTGGCCACCAACGCTCCCATCACCATAATCGACCCAGGGAGGACGCTCTCCCAAATCGTTCGCACAACCATCCGGGCCTGTTGGATGCTTCCTCGACATTTACTCCTCTGCTCCTTAATGCCGGAGGACCCTGCAGCGAGAAACGTCATCCGTCTATAATAATCACAAAAAATGGCAACCTAAGAGGATCAGATTTTAAATTTAAAACACTTCCACATGAAAAATTAATTAAACTAGCAATCGATGCGATCGATGCGATGAAAAGACCGAAGAGCTGTCTGCCTGCCTGTCTGCCTGTCTGTCTTTTTGTCTATCTGTCAGTCAGTCTGTCTGGCTGTCTGCCTGTCTGTCTGCCTGTCTGTCTGTCTGTCTGTCTGTCTGTCTGTCTGTCTGCTTATCTGTTTGTCTGTCTGTCTGTTTGTCGTTCGAGAATATTTGTCTCACTTTCATCCAGAGCTCGAGCCACACGCCGACTCCGCAGGATCCGTAGCCTCGCCCCGGAAGCAATAACACAAATTCTCGTCTGAGTCAGTATTATAATCATCAAAAATAAGGGTCCTCGAGTGTAGTTCCAAAGCAGATAACTGCGACCCAACCAACGGAACGCCTGTTGGCGGCTGCAGTACAGCAGAAAACACTCTTGAAATACAGCCAACGGAACAACTGTATGCAGCGTCGCAATAACGTATGCTACCGAAATGGTCCATAGAATTCGCCGACGATTGGAGTGGTTGCGATAGGGGATGGGAAACTCCACCGACAGCCATCGGTCGACACTGATTACGGCCACATTTACCTGTAACCAAAAATTAATATAGGTTTTGGAAAAACTGACAGACAGACAGACAGACAGACAGACAGACAGACAGACAGACAGACTCATAGACACGCTGATGAACAAACTGACTGACCAGGCAGTTAAACTGCGCCAGTAAGACCCCACCCGTGCAGACTTTGTGGGACCATCGCGTGGGGTTGGTCCAGTCGTATAGTCGCGTAATGGGTGCGAAAATACTGACGCCCCCACCGAGGACTGCTTCCACGGCGAGGACGATGTGAAAGAGCACGTATGGTTCTTTATGAGACCACAGCCGAAAGACCACGAGATTGTAAATATTCGCGAACATGATGATCAGACTTAAGAGGATCGTTCCGGTGGTAGTGATGATCCACTGGGAACGCGGCTGCGTCCAGACCGTGCAGTTGTCGATGAAATTCGGCAGCGGACAGATATTGGCGTGACGGAATGAGGAATTAATTCCAAACAATGAGTTGTTCATAGTTTTTGCATGAAACGGGCAAAACAAACTGGGAAAACCGAAGGCTGCTGGATTATAACGAAATTAGCAGGGGAGGTTTGAGGTATTTCATCACTAGAGTTAAGGACAACTAAAAAATGCCAAATGCTACTATTTTCGCTCTTAAGAGGGCCATTCAGATTAGAGAAATTGTTCTCTTGCGAATTGAGGATCTTGTGCCCGTTTCTCTGCTGAATAATTGTTCCAGACGGTTCTGTAAAATGTTTCCTCCTCCAAGGGTGGAGCCATTAGCGAGTATAAATTCAGGCTATTTTAGGATAATTGTCCTTGACGTTACGCCGGAATAAAGGAAGCCAGATGTGGTCGTTCGGAATCACGCATCCGTCACATTGAATTTGTACAGAGATTTCACCTGCTGCGTGTCAATTTTGTTCGGCTAAAAATTACAATAAAAGCGACCAGCTAAAAATTACAATAACAGCGACCGGCTTTTGTTTAGGCGTTAGTGTAAAATTGTTTCCGGGAGTATATCGTGAGTTCACTCTTCAACAAGCAACATGAATGTACTGTGGGGAAGGATTAGTGAGAGGAGGTGCTACATTGCGACTGCAAAGGAGACGGGCGGGTTACTAGGAGGGAGAGAGATGGACAGAGGGACGGAAATCTGTTGAGAAAACCGAAGGTATACTGACGGATGGATGGACGGATGGACGTACTGGGAGTTGGTAAGCCAGACGGAGAATCGGAAATCCGTGTTGTCGGTCGAGGAGACGGACGGAGGTACGGAAGGTCGGAGAGCTAGGCGGAGAGACGGAAATCTGTGATTTCAGTCGAGGAGACGGACGGAGGTACGGAAGGTCGGAGAGCTAGGCGGAGAGACGGAAATCTGTGATTTTAGTCGAGGAGACGGACGGAGGTACGGAAGGTCGGAGAGCTAGGCGGAGAGTCGGTTATCCGTGGGGTCAGCTGAAGAGACGGACGGCGTTACGGGGAGACGGTGAGCCGAACGGCACTTTACGACACTGAGGACATGAATGGCGTTGTGAGGATTCGGTGAACCATATGAAGAGACGGAAATCCGCAGAGCCATCTGACGAGACGGACGGAGCTAAGGGAAGTTTGAGAGCCAAACGGAGAAACGGAATTCCACAAAGTCCGTTGAGGAGACGGACAGAGCTACTGAAGATATAGGGCAGAAGAACAGTAGTGCAGCATCTCCATGCGGAGGTCGAGAGATCCTCCAGGCGGGACTGCCATTTGAAGGGTGAAGGACTTCGTAATATCGAACACAGCTTAGATCTTCCATGATTCATCAGTGCGATGTATTTTGGGCTGAGTTTGTCAACATGCTCGGCAGGGAAGGGAGGCCAGGTATAATCACATACACATGCATGAGTGAAAAGACATACTCGGACGGTCGGTTAGCCAGGGTAACGGACGGAGTAACAGATAGACGGAAGTCCAGCTACTCAGTCGGCAAGATTAACGGTAAGGCGGTGTGGCGGAGGAGGGTCGAAATGTCAACCTTGACAGTTCGATCAAAGGGTTGGCGGCTGAAACGGACAGATTCCGACAAGGAACACATGAAGTCGCCAGTCCGTCATGTCCGGTAAGACAGAGTGATGGAGAGTCTATGGAAAGTCAGAGTCCCGGTCAGTCAGCTCAATACTCTTGCCTTCAGACGGGGCGATGGCGTGTCGGATGGTGACACGGATGTTCGGATCAACTGACGGAGAGACGGAGTCGGAGAGTACGGGAAACGTAAAACCCGTTAGGCCGTCCGCCCAGTTAGGTAAAAGGGAGAGTCGAAGGGTTGGACGGCGATATCGGTCAGTCAAGTACGCGAACCTTGAAACGGGGAGACGGTGAGTAGGGTGAAGAGTCGGTCAGACAGACGGATCTGAAGAGAGACTAAAAAAACCTGGAGACCAGTTATCAGACGTTTGAGCGATGATCGAACATCGGAGTAATTGATGAGGAGGCAAGCGTCCCCGCAGTCCTCAAAGTCCGGTCAGACAGTGGAACGGAGGGAAACCGATACTCCGACGGAGAAACCAAACGTCCGACGGAGGAACCGAACGTCCGACGGAGGAACCGGCCGTCCGACGGAGGAACCGGCCGTCCGACGGAGGAACCGGCCGTCCGACGGAGGAACCGATCATCCGACGGAGGAACCGAACGTCAGACGGAGGAACCGAACGTCCGACGGAGGAACCGATCATCCGACGGAGAGCCATGTGCCACGGGAAGCTCTTCCTGGTAGGATAAAGCTTCGTCATCACCCGCCATTCAACTTTGACAGTTCGCTACCAATGTACAGTACGACGAGTACGTCAAGCGACGGTTTCAAATGTTACCTAAACAACACTTCCGGGCGAAATGGAAGGAATACTGCCCGTACAGCTGTATTCTTTTGTCTCAACGCCACGCCGAGCTCGCAGGCAAATGCATTCGACGGTGCGACTGCATCATCGCGCCCTCTCCTCTCTAGGTATAGTTTACACTTGCATTCTACTGCTCATGATCGCATTCCCCGGAAGGCGTCTGGTCGTTACATGTGCGCACAGGAAAGACTGAATGTCTTTCGGCATTTTATTCATTTTTTGAAAACATTTATTCCGCTGCGTAGATAATTACCCAGGCGCGTTGGATTCCTCGGGAACCCATCATGTCTGTAAAGTACAGTCCCCTTGGGAGTCCCAAAATCCAGCTCGACAGGGAAGACTACTCATCATCTTCTCAACGGTCCTCTTCAGTCTGGCGATTCTGGACCCGCAAAGCCGTCTGGTCGTGTTCCCTCAAAATGTTCGTTTGCTTAGCCGTCCCCGTGTGCGGATTCGTCATTTTCTTCCTGAGCTTCACAAAACGGGAGTTCTCGCCCGTCATTTTAGGTATGTGCTTAAAAAAGTATACAGTAAGCGACAGAATTTAACCTAACGGAGGGCCCCGAAAATGGGCAAAAGAGGCGGGGCAGAGATAATACTTTAACAATCAACCAATCAACCCCGTTCCGATTGCTGCGGAGCTCCGCTGGTTGATTGGTTGATTGCTCCGGAGCTCTGGTGGTTGATTGGTTGATTGTTGCGGAGCTCCGGCAGTTGATTGGTTGATTGTTGCGGAGCTCCGGTGGTTGATTGGTTGATTGCTCCGGAGCTCCGGCAGTTGATTGGTTGATTGCTGCGAAGCTCCGGCGGTTGATTGGTTGATTGCTCCGGAGCTCCGGCGGTTGATTGGTTGATTGCTGCGAAGCTCCGGCAGTTGATTGGTTGATTGCTCCGGAGCTCCGGCGGTTGATTGGTTGATTGCTGCGAAGCTCCGGCGGTTGATTGGTTGATTGCTGCGAAGCTCCAGCGGTTGATTGGTTGATTGCTCCGGAGCTCTGGTGGTTGATTGGTTGATTGCTCCGGAGCTCCGGCAGTTGATTGGTTGATTGTTGCGGAGCTTCAACAATTTCAGCGCATTTTTCCGGTCTTGCATCTAGCTCTCTAGATTCGGGAGTTTATGCTAGTACGAATATTTTTCCATTTCAGATTATGGATTGCCCCATACACTTCCGGATTATAGGAGAGAGGTTTCCAGTAGTTGGGAGGAAAAAGTATGATATGTATAATATTTTCCGAGGAAGAAAAAGGAAGAGCCTTTTCTCATTGTAGAAATTGGAAGCTGAGGCTGGAATACAGTCGCCCATTGTCCGTAATCTGAGGCCTCGTGACGGTCCAGTTTGGCACTTTGGAGGTGGAAAATGGCGGAATCCCTCGAAAGAATCCCACCACGGCCGCGGAGACCCCTCGGACGATAATAGCGTGGTCGAGTTTCGTTTCGCTAACTACTTTCAGGACCGTATGGTCCTTCAGAGAGGGTCGCCCGGTGCGGAAATTTGGGGATTCGGCGAACCGGGCCAGAACGTTTCCTTAAAGTTTGGAGGCCTCGAACTGGAGGGAACTGTTGATGGTACGAAGATCAGACACAGACGGCAGACATCTTACCACTTCAGACACAGGCAGCAGACACCTTACCACTTCAGACACAGGCAGCAGACATCTTACCACTTTAGACACAGACAGCAGACACCTTACCACTTCAGACACAGGCAGCAGACACCTTACCACTTCAGACACAGACAGCAGACACCTTAGCACTGATTGGTTGATTGATGTCTGTGGAAATTCAAATTTTCAGACAACAGTATTTGGCGGATACGGTTGCCCCCAACGGAAGAGGGCGGTCCTTACGAAATCGAAGCTTGGTCCAGAGTGGAAGGCACGCCTGAGGATATCCGGATTCATTCGGTTTTGTTTGGCGATGTCTGGCTATGCAGTGGACAGAGCAATATGGAGATGCGCGTAGACTGGGTAATGCGACCGACTGGGTCTTTCTTATGTTTTAGTTCACGAAAGAAAGTTCTGGCCAGCGTTTTTCTCAAGCTACTGTTTCACAGATGTTCAGCGGGTTGAACGAACTGAGGATGGCCAACTCGTATGATACCATTCGTTTCACGGAAATTATGCAGTCGGGATCACCAACGCCGGTGCTTGAGCCGCTGATCAGACAGGGCTGGTCTTTGCCTAACTCAGGTTTGTCTAGCCATATTGGCAAGCAGACAGGCTGACAAGCAGGCAGGTAAACAGGTAGACAGACAGACAGGTAGACAGACAAACAGACAGGCAGGCAGACAGGCAAACAGACAGGTAGACAGACAGACAGACAGACAGACAGGCTGGCAGGTAGGCAGATAGACAGACAGACAGACAGACAGACAGACAGGCAGGCAGGCAGGCAGGCAGGCAGTTAGGCAGACATGCAGGCAGGCAGGTAGGCAGACATGCAGACAGACAGGGAGCGAGGACGGAGATCGTTACGATGAAAATGTCCTTCTGTTTTCAGTGACATTGAAGGAATTCTCGGCAGTTTGTTGGGCCTTCGGCCGTCGTCTGCAGGAAAGACTTCAAATCCCCATTGGACTAATCGGATCGTATTACGGTGGCACAACCATCAAGGCATGGTCAGATTCTAGAGTCGGTGCTCACTGCCATGAGCAGGTAGCCCTTCATCAATCATTCAAGTTCGGAGATGATTCAGTTGTATGGAACGCTATGATGGCGCCGTTGTTACCGTTGGAGATCAAAGGTGTGCTCTGGTACCAAGGGGAGACCGACGCTATTAACGACTATAATAGCTATCTGTGTATGTTTCCCGCGATGATCGAGTCATGGCGGAGCCATTTCCGGCAGCCAGCTTTGCCGTTTGGGTTCGTTCAACTGGCTGATATAGTTGGTGAATTTGTGGGCTGGCCGATTGTTCGATGGCATCAAACGGCAGACAAGGGAGAGGTTCCAAATAGCATTTTAAAAAACACATTCATGGCTGTGGCGATGGACTTGCCTGACGAGAAATCACCCCACCACACGTAAGTCATCCTAACTGTGTCGTCTAAATTGCCTACTTTTCTGTATGTCTCTTTACCTACATGTTTGTCTATCAGTCAGTCTTTCCGTTTGTCTACCTGATGGTCTGCCTGCCTGCCTGCTTGCCTGTCTGCCTGACTGTTTATCATCAGTTCTGCCTGCCTGCCTGTCTGTCTGTCTGTCTGTCTGTCTGTCTGTCTGTCTGTCTGTCTGTCTGTCTGTTTGTCTGTTTGTCTGTCTGCCTGACTGTTTATCATCAGTTCTGCCTGTCTGTCTGCCTATTTATCTGTCTGTCTATGAGTCTAACAGTATATCCATTTGTTTATTGGTCTCTCTCGTGAAAACACAAATGAGCTGAAACAACGTTCTGTCACAGAATTCATCCTCGCTACAAACACGAGGTTGCCCAGCGACTTTTAGCCGGAGCCCTCAACATCGCCTATAACATGTCTACCACGTTCAAAGGACCAAGTCCATCCACAGTCTCTAAAATCAATGACAGCGTCCTGATAACCTTCAAAGAAGGTCCCATCAGTCTGCGTGGAAACCTGTCTTCTACCTTTGAAGTAAGTTTGGCTTGATATTATGTGGGCAATTATAATTAAAACATAAATTAGGTCTTTTGTCAATTAAGGCGATTTCGTATGAACTGATTTTCAATTAAACCGTTCTACCCTCAATTAAATGAAATCTGCAACTAAAGCATTTTCTATAGACATTGAATTATATTGTTCAAATCAATTAAAATCAATCAATCAATCAATCAATCCTTGGATCAATCAATCAATCAATTAAGCAAGCTGCCGAGCAAGCAAGCATGCAATCAATCAATCAATCAATCAATCTATCTATCTATGTATCAATCAATCAATCAATCGATTATTCCTCAGTTAAGGCAAAACTAAATAGCTCCTCCTCTCCTACAGATTTGCTGCGGCGACCTCGACGGTTCCAATGGCACATTAAACTGGGCCAACTGTACTCAGTGGAGAGCAGTCACTGTTTCCGAGCACACAAATACATCTCTCACACTTGACGCGTCCGTTTGCCAAGGGAAGATTGTGCAGTTTGTCCGGTATGCCTGGAAGACAACGCCCTGTCCCTTTCTCGAATGCACGATTTATGGCGCGGACTCAGCCCTGCCTGCTGGACCCTTTATGCTGCCTCTTTCCACAGACACCCAACAATTCATCCGTTTAATGTCGAACTTTCTCAACAATGTCACCAACAGCACGGAACTTAATGCTTAATTAGTGCATGTCTTTCCGCTTTCCGTATTTTTATTTTGGTCGAGCAGTTTTTCGAAAGAGCTACAGGCAAAGCTACTAGCCTAGAAATGCCTCGTGGGGAAATGTTGAAAATTAACCCCGCAGCAGCTAGTTCGTTCGTGTGTCTAGAAGACGACTTTTTCGTCAGCACAATATTATTAAATTAACACCTGTGTGTGTGTGTCTGTCTGTGTGTATGTCTGTGAGTATGTCTGTGAGTGTGTCTGTGAGTGTGTCTGTGTCTGTGTCTGTGTCTCTGAGTGTGTCTGTGTCTGTGTCTGTGAGTGTGTCTGTGTCTGTGTCTGTGTCTGTGTCTGTGCCTGTGCCTGTGTCTGCGTCTGTGAGTGTGTCTGTGTCTGTGTCTTTGTCTTTGCATAGGTTTCTGGCCATTATCCCGCGATACTTCAATACTGATCTTTTGGCGTAAAAAATTAGTCGCTTTCTTTTCTCTTTTCGCTCACGAATTCACGAGCAAATCGCCATTTCCTCGTAAAGTTGTGTGCAGCAACACAGGAGCACACAAACACACACGAAGTGTTTTCATTGGTCTGTTCGCTTTTTCTTCCACAATCGAGCGCCTCGTGTCTTCGTGTCGAGGAAAGGAGTTTGGGTCATGGCGTATATTGCTTAATGTGACGAATCATTCAGCATGTTTGGAGGTATCTTTGTTGAGAAGTTTTCTGCGTAATTTTGTTTCACTCCGTAATGATGCAGAGCATGTCTGAGAAATGGTTAAAATTAACGAATTTCAGCACTGCCTTTTTTAAAATTCAATTTGAAATCGATTGGCATCAGCAGAATGTTTTTTGGACGACAGGGGGCGGAGCTACAGGACATTCTCCAGCCGCGACCGAAACCGTACGAGTGATATTCCAGAAATGACGTGTAGCTTCGCCCCCTGACGACCAAAAAAGATTCCGCTAGTGCCAAACGATTTGAAATTGATTTTTGAAAGGATTAGTATTAAAATGCGTAAAGACAATGGCAAAAGAATATCGCAACAAAATGGCGAAATCATTTCGTTGTTTTTAACGCTCTGAGTCTTGTGGCCGTTCTTGATTGGCAGAAAAAGGGTGTGTGGTTCAGTCAAAACAGATCATCGTGACCTGGCCCCGCCCCACATCTGTCTGGCGTACGCTTGTCGGTATGTGTAGTCCGAATGAGTGACTTACGTGTCAAGAATCAAAGTTATGAATCAAAGACTTCAACGGACTCCAAATGGGCGAATCACAGGAGCCCAGATCGCAATCAACCAATCAGAAATTACAACCGCTGAATTGCCTGGCACCAATGCAAGCGATTGATTGATTTACGCTGCCAAACGGCGAGCGGGACTCAAGTTATCAATCAAGCGAGACAGTTCAGGCGAGAAAAATAAAAATAAATGTTTTTCCTTCGAATTATTACACAACCATTTTTTTTGCTAAAAATTGCGTGATATTTTTTCTCTGTATTTTTTCTAAGAATCTCTCTGTCCATCCCTCCTACTCATCCCAAAATGTTCCCCAAATACGATCCGGTTGGTGGAGAAGAAATTTGCAAGGGCAAAAAAAAAACGTTTTCGCATGAGGAAAAATACCGTTTTTGGATTCGCGCCGCCGCGGTCGTCTTCTCCATCCAGGCCTTCATCTTCTTAGTCATGGTGACGGGGGCCTTCATCATTTTCTACCCGAAGGAGGAGGCGGTGCGGAAAACAGACTTTTCACTGGTTCTACTCCGTGCGTGCTTTGGGGAATTTTCCACATTTTGCTTGCTTATCATGCGTACTTCCATTCACATTTCCATTCACCTTGAAGTATTTTTCATATTGCAAAAATTTCTCACGACAGGTTTGGGATTTCCGCATTCCGATTCGGGAACGCAGAATGAGGTTGGTTAGTGGATGAATTCTCGAAAAGGGTTAAGGGAAATTATGGGGTTTTAGTCTAGAAAGTCCTTGGTTGATTGGTTGATTACTTTACTGGTTTGATGTGTTTCTTGGCTGAATGTTCAATTGCTTGATTGCTTGATTGCTTGTGATGTGTTTGCTGACCGAATGGTTGATTGGTTGATTGCTTGTGATGCGTTTGTTGATCGAATGGTTGATTGTTTGATTGATGTGAAGTGGTGAATATTTTTACTTCATGTATTCCGATTTTTCTGTTGTCCTTTTGCAGGGCGGATTTGCGTCAGGTGTCAGGCCTCGTCGGAAGTGGCATTGGCATTGGATGGACCGAGTCCGGCGAGATCCGCTGGCGGAACGTCAACGGGCAACGGGCGTGGAATTTCGGTTCGCCAACTATTTTCAAGACAACATGGTGCTCCAGAGGGGCGAGCCTGGACCGGAAATATGGGGCTTTGGTGAAGCGAAGCAAAACGTTTCCTTAACGTTTAAAGGCCAGCAACTGGACACATCTGTTGATGGTTCGTCAGCTGATCACTTTGGATTATGGGTCGTACATACAATCAACGAGAAGACCGAGTAGACTTGGGGTCTGGGTATGGGCAAAAGGGGCGGAGCAGGGGGTGGTTGAATACACTGGGGTCCGGGTATGGGCAAAA
>LRSR01014152.1:0-36278 GCA_001579985.1 Hypsibius dujardini
ACTCTCGCTCTCTGCCGTGTAACCTTTTGTCCGCTGATACTAATTGATTTCAAACTATCGGATAGGGTCAACCGAAACGTACTAGGGCCTTCGATCATTTAGAGAAGTGGACAGCGATTGACAGTGGCTTGGAATAGGCCAGATTCCTCGTACCTACTGGATATGTATGTGCCGGTACAAGTAAAACACAAACGTGACGGTATGGTGTCCCTGTCCCATGCACATGTCTGGTTTCACGGCTCATTAGATATGGATGGTTTTTAAAACTAGAATAAGTTAGTCTTAGAATACGAAGCGACGGTACAGAAAATTTTCAAACGGAATTATCTTTTTCCATATTTTAAAACGAATCTTAGGATATTCACGACTGACAGGGTATCCTTCGTCTCTTCCGTCCGACCGAATCGCCACTTAGTCTTACCCGGCATCTCTCCTCCGCCGTAAACGAAAACAAACACTTTGCCCGCCTTCTCCCGTCGGTAATAGTAATCCGCCAGGAACTCTGACGGCTTGTCCACCACCGTCAAACAGGTCCGGGCACCCGACTCGCTGTATGTGAAATGGAGGCTTTTATTGTACTTCCGTTGAAGGTCTTCCACGGCCAGACTGAACGTCGGTCCCAGCACAGCAAGGGAAGTCTGTGAGCGGGTCCCGGTGACGGCTCCAAATGCGACCACTTCAACCTCCACAGCTGGCCGCGAATTGTTGGGATATGTGAACGTGCTTGATACACAGTGCAAAAATGCTGCGAACATAACGGCATAAGAGATGGCAAATTGAACCGCTATTCCGAAAAGAGGCATTTTCTTCGTAGCACGACAAATCGGAATTGATCAATGCCACATTTGGGACGTTTCGGCAGGAAGAAAGAAGTGGATTAGACGAGAGAAAGACGGACTGGAAAAATATGGAATCTTGAGGTACATGTTACGAACATGCCTTGGCCCTTTTAAGTCGTATGCGAGGTACGCAGCTGTAGCTAATTCGTCCTACACCGGAAATTATAACTGAACTCTGTCACGGCATTTTAAATCTCAAGAGGGAAGAAAGGAGCCACTTAAAATCTCCGATTGCCCTTTAATTAAGTTTTTCTCAATAACAGTCTTAAGATGGGAACATGATAAGAATGTTTGTCAATGCGGCAATTTCATTTCGCAAAAAAAGATCCGGTCGTGTGAAACTTTATCTTCTGTGGTCGGAAAGTGTATCGGCAGTCATCCTTCATCGGTCACAAATATTTTGCAGACCATTCTACGAAGCTGATGAGTCTTCTCAAATGGGTCTCGCCGTTTGTTTACGTGTGATACGTGTTGTTGGTGACACAAATGATCGATCGACCGGTGGAGACAGTGGATATTTCACATAAGATGTATCGTATAACCACATGTTTAATTCGATATCAGTTATGCTGCACCTGTGTACATGTACATGATGGCATCGGCCTATGCCACGCGGAATCTCCGTGACCTTTGCAAGGTAAGAATAAATTTTTTATTTCTCTGTTGCAGCTTGGCCGAAATTAACGTTTGTGTTGGTGCGGATAGTTGGAGTCCGGTATCCTTCAATTACAATTACAATAATAATAAAATCCAGATTGGGTCGGCTGGAGTAGCAGTATAATTGCGCAACAGCTGACTATTTTCGCAGATCTTAAAAAATTCCTTGCAATGACATCAACGAGGAGCATTCCATGTCGGAGTCTGAAGTGAAACAGATGAGTATTCTAACTGAGAGAAAATAAACGGTTACGTTTTCCGGTAAAATTGGTTCAAATCAAGTTTTGTTTTGATTTTTGGACTAAATCAAAATAGCAGAGCACTCCAACGTCCTACAGTTAATGATTCAAGCGAATGAACAGACTGGACGACTTGTTCAAAGTCAGTCGTCGACGTAAACAGCGAAACCTCAAACTGTCCCAACTTGGCTGGATATGGCTCTGCATGTATTTCTTGTTGTTAAATTGAGTGTCAATTACATTTTAGATTTGACTTCGTTATAAAAAAACATGCAAAACTGCTGTCGGAAAGGGGTATCTGAATTCTTCAGTGTTTTTTTAAATAACAAATTTGCCCGTGACCTTTTAACCGTTTCCGATTTTTTCGCAAAATTGGCTATTCAAATGGCCTCCCTCAGTACAGAAGCTTGGGCAAGCCAAGTTGAGACAGTTCTGTACAAGCATTTCATTGACCACTGGAACTTTTCAAAAACATTACAAAAGGGGCTTTATCTGCAAGCCATGATTCTTCTGTACCATTCGAACTCGTTTATCTTATGATTTTAACGTTCGGACATACAGATTGACAGAGATGTTTGACCATTCTCGTCTCATAGCACGCATTAGACCAGACAAATTATTGCCTTACGCTTCCACAAACGCCGCTTAAAAATTCCGTCCATGGAGTAATCCATTGGGCTCAAATCAGGAGAGTTGAAAGGCCAGTCTACCGCAGGAATAAATTAGTAGTTGCTGTTCTATGCCGTATGCGCGGAGGCACTGTTATAGTGCAAGGCCACCGATTTTGCTTGGCTTCCATAAAGTCGCGGAATGTCCTTTTTGAAAAGAAGCTTTAAAACACGTTTCACATAAAATTTGAAATTCATCTTGATGCGGGGAGGGACAAATCCGATGGCTGTAGTTTCTTCGGCAGAGATTCCAGCGAAAAACATCACTCCACATGGGTGCTTTTTACTACAATATTTTAGCCAAATTTGAGAATTCTCCTGCCCTCAAAATTTGTAGTAAATCCGCACTCGACCATTCACATGGCTCATATAGCACCAGGCCTCATCAATCCTCATGATGTACTTCTATTTCCCACGTGAGATGTACTCCAACAACCGCGGGACTTTGAGAATGTGTTGTGCAACCTAATTGTCAGAGAGATCTTCCTCTTGCAGTGCTTCTTCCCGACCAAATCCACCCAAAGAAAGTTTTGAACTGTGCCGTAAACTAGCCCAAGTATGTGCCTAATTTGCTGAATAGTAAAAGGATCTAGGCGATAACCAAGTTTGTCCACTTTTGCAATCATTACAGGGGTGCGCAAGACGGCAGCTGCTGAATCCGGACCTTTTTTGCTGGTTTGACAATGCCTTCTTGCTCCAATTTAAATTGTCTGATAATACGGTATAAAGTAGATTTCCCAGCGGGCAGATTTTACGGCAAGAATTGCCGTTGTGGTGGCCCATCAAAATGGTTTCTCTCACTTCAGAACTGATTGAAGAGGGCATTTTAAGAGCGAATGAGAATCAGTTGCTTGTTTACACTGTTTGTGTCACACTTGCACGCCGCATCGCTGAGATAGATGTCGCAATGAGAAGGCGGGACCGAAAAACGCGAAGGCGTAAACGTCCCAACTTGGCTTGCTCAAGCTTCTGTAAAATAGAATGAATGCTAATTTAAAAATACAATAAATAAATATACTATGTTTACCATCTAGTTTTACTTTAAATCCCAAAATATTTTACTTAAGAATTTTTTCAATCGCATGGGAGTTTTTAGGGTCCAGGCTCCCGTTGGACCTTCAAGGGTGCTCACAGGGTGGTTGCTTGCCCTGGCAGCTGAGAAGCGTAACATTCGTCTTGGCGTTTCCCACATTTTTTCCTGTGACAAATGGGATGATTCACGAAGAGCCCCTCGTATATCAAGGCGCCTGTATTAAATCAGAATATTTACCGTGATCGCGATCGCGATGTTGGCGTCTGCGTTGGCTAAAATCCCAATAACAATCGATCCGAGCCAGGTAGTACCTAATAGAAACTGTCTTTGAAACAATTACTTACTACGCAGGAGTTAATTATGAATTTAATTTCACATAACATTCTCTTAACCTAAATACATGTACTGCACTTAAACATGTAGAAATACATGTAGCTAGTGCTGTAGGGCTCTGGGTATGGATAGATTGGTTAGTCTACCAGTTTTGGGGAATCGAACAGATGGCCACGTCCAGCGGTGAAGCCTGAACAACAATCCAGCAGAACTCGAACGTTGTGAATTAATTTGTTGCAAAAATCAGCATCACTATATAAACACAGAGAACAATGCTGGCTTTTACGAACCGTGTCGGCACATCACATATGGGCTGTCGTAATTCTAATCATGCCCACCGAAGAATAAGACAGTCGGTAATCATATGATCTCGGTAATAATACGACAGGCCGCATGATATTAAAAATTGTCATTAGCGAACAAGTTTCGTACAAAAGGAGTATCCTTACTTTATGAAAGTCCGTAAAAATATAATTTTTGTGGCCATTTCAACCCCTTTTCACAAACAAAAAATGCTACGGAGTAACGACTGCCTGTGATACGTAGCCGCTCAAATTTGTACACAATTATAGTCTTTTGCAATGACAAACTACACTTATTAAACGAGTACCCTCACAGCACCACCATATATATGATGTGATATATGGCGACATATTTCCGGAGGTCAGCGGGCGGAGCTGCAAACCAAACCTGGTAAGCTTCGCTGGAATGTTTGGTCTGTTTTGATAAATATTCAGGGCTTCAGCTCCTGACCCCTGAAACGTATTTGGCTGATGCCAAATGGAATCCAAATTGAAACTGATGAAGAGGATGAGTGCCAAGAACAATTTTACAATGGTATTTCCAAACATGTTGGAAGCCTGGCAGGTATTGTGGTGGGATACTGAAGGAACACGACTCGAAGTATAGTATTATTATCCAGAAATAAAGCACGCAAATGCCCGCCACAAAAGCGACATAGTGAAAATCTGATGATAGACAGGCAGCCTTTAATGAAAGCCTTCAACAAGAGAGAATGGCAATCAGTTCTCAGAAGTGAGTTGCGAGTTGTTATGATTTGAAAGTTGCGTCTTTATTGGTGATTTCTAGGAATTCTATCGATTCAGCTCATGAAATTTGAAGTGACCGGGATCGTTTCAAGCAGTCGGTGCTCGATATACCACCGGTTCCAGGACTGTGCAAGCTTCAGTTTGTAATAGTGTCTGTAAATATACAATGACTTACAAGTTACAGTACAATGTGAGCTGGCTCACGTCGGGTTTACTCTTTACTGTCGATCGCCGTATAATTATACTCCACGCACCTGACAAATAGAAGGTAACCACCTATCATCACTAGCAACAAAGAGGTCACAACACCGCCGGCCATTCCACCAAGGTTGCTTAATTCTGTAGAGAGTCAGCGATATACTACCACAGCATTGCTAGCGCTGCGTGTGTGCGAGAGCACGGTCTCGTTTGTGGTCCTTAAAAGTCGAAATTACGCCCCTAAAGAGTGGGCAAAGGCTCAAAAAGCAATTTTTTCAAAATTCAGTAAACATTTGGAGAGAGCTATGCCCACAACCTTATACAACCTTTCGCTTTGCTCACAACCCACACAACCTTTTTAACTATCAATTGCTATGTACACGACCTTCTTCACCAATTGTTGGACGCAACTTTTAGCTATGTGCACAACCTTTGGAGGATTATTATTTATATACTTTTGGTTGCAATAGAGGTTAGGAGGAGGGTCCTTTATTTAGTAGAAGGTATAGAGTTTTATGGGATTATAACGTGAGAACTCGTCAATTATGTGTGGTCTGGGTTTTGCCACCGATCAGATGATCACCACAGTCGGTTGATCGGGATTCGGAAGTCGGCCGCCCACTCTAGGAAATTGTTCTACCTAGGCTGCGTCTATAAAACTGTCTAGAGAGCTTCGTAGTCGACTTGGAGCCAATCGAAGTGTTGCAGGATTCTGATTGAGGAACAAAGCCAATAGGTTTGCTATTTAATACGAAGACACAGAAACAGATTTTTTTTGGGAAAAAGCTATGTAAATAGCTAAAGGTTGTGTCCAACAATCGGTGAAAAAGGTTACGTACATAGCAATTGATACTAAAAAGATTGTAGGGTTGTGAGCATAGCCCTCGCCTAAACATTTCGGCTTATGGTTAATAACGATTTGAAACTATTGGGGGTCTGGGGGATGAGTTCTAGGGGACTCGGGAGGGGTTGAAAACATTTTTGAAAACTTCAGGTTTTGCATTAGATGTTAGATTTTGGTGGTCCATCATGAGTTCTCAATAAGTTCAAGTAGGAAGCTAAATACATTCTGAATAGATTAAACTCGGCGAAAAAAAATAAAAATTTAAAAATGTGTGCTCTGAGATTGGTCTTAGGAAGCCCGGGAAATCCGAACATCCAGTGGCGGATTAAGGTCGACCCGGAGGCAATACCCAGCCTGCCGGGGGTGCCAAGATTATTTTTGCTCCTCCTCGCCGGGCCGAGGGAGGAGGCAAGCTTTAACATGTAATAATCATAAACAATTTTCATTTAAATTAGGCGTGATTTTGGGGGGGGGGGCAACAATCCTGCTGGCCCAACTGTCAATCCGTCACTGAAAACCGCCACTGAGTTTTGGAAACAAATATGTTTTTATCTCTTTTGCTAATACCCTTGCCTTCCTTTTGTTTCGAAATGGGGTTCTGGTTTCGACTTGCAAGGACCCTTAAAGAGCCCATAATGACAGGTAATGCAAAGACTTAACGGGATATTCCACATCTGACTCCTCTGTATCCACAGACAGGCTCATTTGGAACGGGCCATATTCCGGGCCAGGAGACGGGCCGAAGGATGAGGGGTTCCAGGAAGGGGAAACCTCCCCGATACAGCAGAAAAACCTAAAAAATCTCTAATTGGGCAATGCAATTGATTTCAATAATCGACAAGTTTCAGAAACACCGAATCGGTTCCGACCTCCTGAGTGCTATAAAATTGAGTAGCAGGAACTGGACTTACCGTTCGGTCCAAGCTACCAGGACTGAAACTAGACACGGAAAAGTCTGGAATACGTTGACCGTAACTGTCAATGTAAACTCTGTCGAATTCCGTTGAGATCGTGCGATTCAGCAGTCGGCGTCGGAGTCCACGCCCGTCCGTAAGGTCATCGCCATCTTCCCATGCTTTCTGTATGGTCTGAAAACAAGAAATTAAAATAAATTTAGAACGTGCCTTAATACTAATTATATATATAATTATATATATATAAATTATATGTTAAAATATATTGTGCATAATTATAAAATAGTAGCACAACATTTCGTTTTCGCATACCTCCCCGACAATCATCAGAGCATTATAGCTACCTATAAGATTGCCTATGATGGGAGCTGGCTGTAAGGAAACAAGTAAATTAGCCTTTATTGCAACCTTTGGTAATTGGCCTTCGCGATTAGATTGATCTCCTAGGAGGTCGATGCAGTTTTTCTGCGCAAATAAACGCAGCTTACATCGGGGGTAAACTCGTCCGCCGTGATGTTGTACATTGTGTTGGTTCGCCGGCGAAATTCGCGAAACAGATCCATGGATCGGTTCGTTTTCAAGAAATCTCCGTCGTAGTATCGCGAGATGGTCAGCACGGAACGGAACGCCTCCGTTGCAGCGTACACCTTTGCGTTCAAACGTGACCTTGCTGTTACTGTTGCCAAAATGTAAGTGGAATTGATGCACTATTCCAGATCTTGACTTACTTCAGCGTGGTCAGTGATATCAGGTCGATACCACGATGACCAGAATTGGTTCGGCGCCTCTGGCCACATGTCCACAGTGATGTAAACCTATTACAATGCATACGAGCTTATGTCGCAGACAAATGGCAATGGATATGCTCACAACGTGGCACAACCTTTGCTCTGCTCCTAACAGGCACAACCTTTATATGATTAGCAAAATTAATGACCACAACCTTTTTCGCGAAAAAGTGCAGAGCCTTTTTCTACAAATATAACTTTGTTTTCCGACAGCCCCTTTCTGTTCGGTCGTTCAATTTTTTATTTCGACCGTGTGGAAACCGGATAGTTCCATGGAATCTGCAGTTTTGAGGACTAATGAAACGAGAATTGTGTGACGGTTGGGTCGCACTGCCTGGCGCCCCATCCATCACTATCCCGTACGGCGCACCATGATGTATTCCCTGCCTCAAAACTCTAATTCATTTTAATGCAATTCCTGTGAGACGCTGTGGGTCACATGTCACATCATTGTGTTTCCATGTTTGAAAACGACTTACATATGATCCGTCGGTCATGTTCTGCAAACGTGCTGCCAACTGAAAAACTCCAATTATTTTCGAGCTAAATACGCGAATTTTTAGCTTACCATCAGCTTTCTTATTCCCTCAGATCCGCCAAATAGCATCACTAAAAGACAAAACAAAATTATCCGCTCGCACTTAATTATTATCAACTTTCTCGTTTCTGTAAATAATTGTTGCTAAATATCAAACCATAAAAGTACAAAAGAGGCCACTCACCCCGACTGACAGATTGGAACTTAGCCAACGTATCAGAACATGAGTCGTCATCGTTGGACCGCATTTCATGAAACGTGGGAACACCCAGCTCATTTCTGGGCGCGGCTAGCATCAAAAGTCCCACCTGCTTCATCATGGGCCCGTAGGACTGTACGAATATGTCTTGTGGATTGCCTGAAATTTTATCATGCACGATAAAAATGGTTTTCCACGCGTACTGCCGCAGAAGGGAGACGATGACGTTGACGTGCTTCTCGGCTGGATTTTGAGCGAGACTGAGTACCGTCGACAGCATCGGAAGCAAGTTTTCTCTGGTTAAATCAATGCCGGTTATCCTGTAAAATTGTCTCCTTGTGAAAATTCTAAAGTTATTTTATGTTAAGAGGTTCGGCTAGTTTACGTGTTTAGTGTTAAGGAGTTCCAGAAGCTTGTTAGTGACAGGACAGCTGCCGTTGGGAAATCGCCGTTGCTACATGGAAAGCCTGGAAGATAGACATCAAACTCAAGTTGAGTTCACGTACATGTCTGTCTGTCTGTCTGTCTGTCTGTCTGTCTGCCTGCCTGCCTGTCTTCCTGTTTATCTGTTTATCTGTCTGTTTGAGCAAATCTTTTTTCATCTGTTTACACGGTTCTGGAGTCATTTACATATATCAACAACCTCAATTTATATTGACTAAAACTACAAATCTGTTGAGCTATATAAAACTTTACAATTATCTACTAATTTTATACGTAATTGTAGAAGAATGGACATTTTTAAATCTATATTTCTGTTTATAATTCTGATTAAGGTGCACAAATATCGAGAGAGCGAGAGTCGGAGAGATAATGAGTCCTTGCTGGAACAAACAGCGTTTATGATGTACGTGGAGATGCAGTTTCTGTCTATAACGGTAGGTTCACATCTTACCCGGCATTTCGCCTCCGCCGTGAACGAAAACGAAGACCTTGCCGAGCCTCTCCTGTCGGTAGTAGTAATCCGCCAGGAATTCTGACGACTTGCTCACCACCGTCAGACAGGTCCGGGCGCCCGGCTCGCTGTAGGTAAAATGCAGACTTTCATTGTACTTCCGCTGGAGGTCTTCCACGGCGAGACTGTACGTCGGTCCCAGCACGGCCAACGAAGTCCGTGAGCGGGTGCCGGTGACGGCCCCAAACGCAACCACCTCGACTTCCACTGCAGTTGGCCGAGCCATTTTGAAGGAGGTGGCCACAACCAGGCAATGTTGCACGAAAATGTAGGAAATGCACACGGAAATTGGGCCAAATCTATGGGCTACCATTTTCACCCCGGGTGCACGATGTAAGGTCCTTTAGTGATTTGCAAGGGTGCTCAGAAATCGGTCTCCTTATGAGGGAATACACAAAGACATGCCTGTTTGCTGGAAATTAACATGCATTCTCTCTCAGACAGGGATTTTCAATTACGATTTTCTAATTAAGGTATCTTGTACCGGGTGATCAGGGACCTGTGGCTAATGTTTGCAAATGTGCCTAGATCCTCAATGGTAACAAGTCAAGCAACGAGAAAAATATGACAAATAACGGTTTGAAAACAAAATAATTAGAAACTGAATCTGTGCGGGTTGCCGCAAATACTATGAATTTAATCAGCTATTTCCTCTAGCCGCCCCATCTGCGGACCTAAATGCTAGTCCACTAAAGAAATTTGAGGATTACGCAGCGGAAATTGTTGCTCGCAAAGAAGGCAAAGTTTCGCTAATTATTTTAATGTGAGAAATGTTGTTTTACATAGACATCCTTTTCCGCTTTCGTTCTAGGAGGTAACACAATCTTTTCTAAAATAAAATTGTTTGTCCACAACGTCTGAAAGTTGATACAAAATTCTGCTGAATTGTAATTTTTTAGTTAAAATTGGCATGTAGCTCCGCCCCTGATATCAGCAAAATAGTTGGTTGATGTCAACTGATTTCCAATTAAATTTGAAATGGGATAGGTCCAAATAATCCCATTTATTGCATTTAGATAACCGCCATTTTTACAGTGAAAATCATGGAAAACGGATTCTGACCATGTTTCCTCAACTTCGCCAAAAAAAGTTTACATTTAGTCACCGATGAAATAAATTTGATAAATCATCGCTGATATTGCATTAATTTAAAAATAATAAAGCGGAGGCATTCTGCGTTCCACGTGTGAAAAACGTCCGAAGTGAGCTGACCATAGGTGTGTAACTCCGAAAATGGAGTTTGGAGTTGTTTAACTTGAGCAAATCGATTCCGGAGTTTTTGGCCAAAGTTGCAGTTGCCTTTGAGAAAATTTTCGTTCAAAAAAGAGTTAATGCTCGTTTTGAAGTTGGCCCGGAATTGGAGTGGAGTTGCAGTTACTTTTTTCCGGAGTTGCATATCACGGGAGCTGACCAAAGGTCGAGTTCAAAGCTTGAGCTTGAGTGCTTTCAAATTGTTTTCATTTATGCACTATTACTGCCTAGCAGAAAAATACCGGTAGTTATCATTGCATAACAAGGTGAAGGCGATTCTAAAACTCCCGGGAATTCTCAGAGAGAGGGCTTGATGTGGAAGATAAAAACGATGCGCATTATGTGAAAATGGGTATTGACGGTAATAAACAGCTTTACTATCGAGAGTGTAGCAATGACACATGATTACATGATTGCGGTAGCGCGGAGTTTGGAGATAATTTTGGAGCATGTGTTAATATCAAATGACGCCATAATTCGAGGGACGGAGGACATGAACTCAGCCGACGATTTGAGGTGCACCTGGCGCCAAACTAAACACCAGATATATTTTCACTTCTTTCATCTTTCAGGCATATTTCATATCTTTCTATTTCCGCAGTTCACGCAGTCGGCAAGTTTTGTCTTTTTTTTCCCACATACACAACCGTCGAAATGATGCATACTGGCATCAAGTTCCTCTACCTATCGGCCATCATTATGCTCTGCCTGCTGATTGTTGAACATCAATCTCATCCACGTAATTATTTTCGCAATGGTTATTTTACCCCCCCCCCCGTTTTGGGGCCCAATAGAACTCCGGCTATTTTAACCTCTCTGAATACATTACTAGGAGCTCAATAGCACCCCAGCTATTTTACCTCTCCCAAGGGCCCAATAAAAGCCTGGCTATTTTACCCCTATCTGTATACATTCTAGGGGCTCAAATCGCACCCCTGCTATTTTACCCTTCCCATGTCGTCCGTCCATCCGTCAGTCTGTCAGTTGTCCATCCGTCCGTAGTCCGTTGTCCGACTTTCCGTCCTTCGATCGTCCGTTGACCGTCCGTCCGTTGACCGTCTGTCCGTTAATCGTCCGTTCGTTGACCGTCCGTTGACCGTCCGTCCGTTGTCGGACAGATGGTCGAACAACGGGCAACGGCTGAACGGATAGCGGATAGTGGATCAACGATCAACGAACGGAGGGAAAGACGAAAGGAAGACGGACGGACCGACGACGGAAAGACAGACAATGAACGAACAGATAACGGACGGACAGACGGACGAACGGACAGCATGGGAGGGGTCCAATAGAGAGAGCGCTATTTTGCCCCTAGTCATGTATTCAGGAAGGGGTAAAATAGCCGGGGTGCAATTGGTCCCGAAAAATACAAGTGAGGGATAAAATAGATGTATCCAATTATTTTTAACTATCAGTAAAAAAACATTCGATGAAAAAATATCAGTCAGCAACTCCTCCCTTCACATATCTGGATATGTTGCTCCTCTGAAAATCAAAAACGCAAACAAATATATCTGTAACAAAAAATTTTTTTTTTGCTTTCCAGTGTCGGATCCTTGCATCTGGGGAGGTGACGAGCTGTGCGATTACGCGTGCGACCTACAGGGCTCACTGGGTGGCGACTGCGTGGACCCTTTCACTTGTATCTGCACAGAATATGGCCCACCACCGCCGCCGTGGTTGTTTTAAATGAAAACCTATGTAAAACTGCGGGGTATTATGACGCTTGAAAAGGTTTAGTTCAGTGCGCGCATACAATTGGGTATTGCTCGTTTAATGAAGTCACCCAGCACAGGCAAACAAATAAAGTCAACGTTAAAGCAACGAAAAAATGGTGGCGCCCAATTCACAATGTTCTGTCAACGTGTGTCTAGAACAAATGAAATTTACTTGGGAAAGATGATGAGATTAGTCGTGACACTCGCACTGAAAACAGGATACAGGGCGTGCACAAAAAGCAAAAATATTTGCCGGATTGGAATGTCACACTGTTTCCGGCGCGCAAAAGGCGATCGTGCTTCCCCTGATTACATCAGTGCGTCTTGGGACCGGAAGGTTGATCCACGGAGAATTAACTGCCGGGACCCTTACGCGTTTAATGTTCCATCTGTTTTGAGGCGATTGGAAATAGGCTCGGGGAACGGCGGATGAGCCATGGAATAAAGGGATGCTCAGTTAACGAATTATCTAATAACATTCGTCCTTTTACCCCGCGCTGCAATCTTCAAGACTGCCTTCATCCTCACTCGTGCTACAGTACAAATTAAAAATGGATATCAAATTACCCTGCCTGTTGGTAACGACGATCGCTCTTCCCACGGTCGGATTACACGCTCAGCCAGGTATAGTCTAACAAGGGAATTTCACCGCTCTCGAATGTGAAATCTTTCACATCCGTTAACTTTGTAGTGTGTTTTTACATTACATGATGCTGTTTCTATCGAGAAAAAAAAACGTTTGGAAACAATTTTCTAAAAACAAAAACGTACTACGTGGTAGTACATAGATGGCGCTGCCAATGTTACTGCATACCGCGGCAGTTGATTGCTACATTGCTACATTGATTGCTACACGTGCCGGTGTTACTACTAACTGTATAGTCCATGTCAACGACAGAAACGAACCAGTAACGACTAGAACCGAATAAATCAATCAACTGACACGGCTTAAGGTAACATTAACAGCGCCATCTAAGTACCACCACTTAGTACATTTTTTTTAGAAAATTGTTTCCACACGTTTTTTTTTAGCTGGTCAGTACTGTAGCAATATCAGCATACTGGGACTCCGCTCATATTCTGAAATCAACTTTTATTGACACCATCCCATCTAAATTTTCATTGGGAAATGATGGGTGCTAGTCCAATATTGTTCGGATATTAGGGGGCGGAGCTATGTGCAGTTGTTGAAGGGAGGACTGGAAGTGTTAGCGCGGCTTGGATGATTGGTTTATATCCCCGCCCTCTATGTCCAGAACAATATTTCGCTTATGCCAATCGATTACAAACTGAATTGTAGAAGAGTTGGTACGAAGAAAATGTTATTCAACACAAAACGGAGTCCTTCTATAGTGAAATTGCTACTGTCTATCGTTAGACTAGAAAATGGGGTGACTGCGAATAGATCTGATTTCTAGTACAATAGCGAGGGTGCGGTCGTCAACGTTTGCCATCATTCAACGAAATGTCTCAGAAAAGTTTTCATGAACGAGTTTGAACAAGTTATCAGCCGGAGCTGTCAAGGAAAATCAATCAGTGAATTTCGGAAATTCGCTGATTGCATTTGCTTGAGCAATAAAGCAGCTGTCAAGGATCGAAAAAAAACAGGCCAATCAGAATTCTCTCTTTGCTGCCCATGCGGCCCATGTCCACTTGCCCACTGATACCTTTTTTACGCCCTTTTTTGAAAGACTTTTTTACACATTTTATTGGCGACCGCACTGTCGCTAATATGCAGTGCAACTACAATCAGTACGAGGTAAAGGCCGTTAACTAGGCCGTTTTAGAAATCGTAACTTAACCATGCCGGTTTTTTTCAAAGTTGATTTCCCGGTGCTGCAGTGGTGCCATGCCATAGCAGATGGCTTGAAAACACTCAGAAAAATTCTCTGACCCGTTTTAATTCGTTCCTAAGCCTCACGGTTCAAATTTGGGTCCAAAAAACGAAGGGGAAGAAGTGTTCAAGCAGTCCGGTAGAGGCGCCAATTCGGTTCCATCTCCCTGGGTTGACTTCACAAAAACGACTTATGTGCCACCTGCTGGCCTGCCGGCCTGGTTAAGTTACGATTTCTAAAACGGCCTCGTTAACGGCCTTTACCTCGTAATGATTGTTAGTCGTTCCGTATACTGACCGCATTGTGCTAGCGATTGTTCCTGTGGTTTCTGCTCTTGATGTTTTAAGGGCGCAACTTCAGTCTGTATGTCTTCAGTGTCCAACCCTTGTATCGTGAGTGGTGATCCGTTGGACGATGCTGCCTGCGTGCTCCAGGGCGCCATCGGAGGAGTCTGCGTGAAGCCTTATTTCAATTGCGTCTGTAGAGAGCTCGGACCGCCACCACTACCACCACTACCACCACCACTACCGTAACTTTAATGTCACACGGAAATCTAACAAAAAACAACCTGGTTCCCTAATGTGTGTAAGCATTGGCGCGTGTAATTTTTGCTTAAATAAAAGTGACCCAATGTGGCGCCTTACGTTTTAACAGGAACTGTTTTTGAATTTGGACTGATAGTATTAATTCAACCTTAGGAAATTGGTTCTTCTCAATTTGAAACAACAGTCGAAAAACAATTCTCGGCTACAAAGTCCGGTTCTTGGTTTGTTGATGACCAACGTTCCGATGATTCATTTCGATGCGTTTGTTCGAATATTTCCCTAAGGGCGCACCAAAAATTAAATAAAAAGTGGACGCCACGGTAAAACATGAACTTAATGTCCTTACCATACCTCATCACCGCCTACCGACAAGAACCCAAACGGATTTTAATTTAATCTTTTAATTAATTAATTATCTTTTTTTCGGCGGCCACATCCACTTGCACTAAAATCCATGTATGCTACATCCGGTTGCGAGTGGATTTGACTTGGGCAAGTTTTTTTTTATTACTGTATTGTGATAATTTTAAGGGCCGTTTTTTGGCCCTACCAGTAATTTACGACTACCGGGTTAGCCTGTGTTCAGTGTTCTTTTGGCGGACTAAAAACATACTTCTTCCATTTTTGAATCTTCACCCGCGGAATCTTTTCGCTTAGCGCAAACTGGTTGACAGACAGACCAGACTCGTGAAATCGCTCAACTGTGCATTGCTTCTCGGCTTCAGAATATTGTTTTGTAGATATTTTCACCATTTTTACAATCACCGTTGGAATCAATCAACAATCAACAGGAGCCGTTGCCCTACTCAATCAACCATCAACAGGAGCCGTTGCCTACTCAATCAACAACAATCGACATGGTTTTGGCTGAACGGAACTGAATCCGTGACGTCACACACAGTCTTGTGCGGGGGGAGGCAGGGCCAAACTGGCCCTTAGAATCGCGACAATACAGTACCTCAATCCGAGCTTTGGGCACCATTATCAGCAATACCGAAACGACACCAGTGTTCTTAACCATTCTTGTCTTTATTTATCCCCATGATACGGCTGGCAATTGATACGGAATTAGGAGAAGAGTGGTAGTAGGCAAATATGACAAGGGGAAATAGAAAAAGGATGACAGACTCAGACGTCAGTGAATTTATCTATAGCGTTAGCACAAAACTTCAGTGAGAGAAAGATGGCGGAAAACAACAACGCAACTCCTACAAGCCGGAGTGCCAAAGGACGACCGAAAAACTTAACAAGATGGCTAATCCGCCCGCTGCCGTAATCACTCAATAACGACTTGATCGCTTGTAGTTGAATTTCACCTTCACCAGGTACCTTAACCGAACCTAAGACAAATTCAACGGGAACATAAAATACTTTAAGGCACTGACTTCTGAAAAGCGTCACATGTATTGAGCGTGAAACCACTTCTGTTTTGGCAGTGCCTGTCTATCTGACTGTCTGCATGACTGTCTATCTGTCTCTCTGCCTGTCGGGGTCAATTACTGATCAGTACTTGTCTGTCTGTCTGCCTGCCAGTTTGTCTGTACGTCTGCCTATCTTAATAACTGAGAGGTCCGTGCCCGGCTGCATGAATGATTGATCCGTGCCTGTCTGTCAGTCAGCCAGTCTGTCAGTCTCAGTTACGGATCACTACACGAAGTATGCCAGTCTGGTTGCAAGTTTTTCAGTCTATCCAAATGTCTGTCGTCTGAATGACCAACAAGTACATGCCTGTCTGTCTGTTTACCTCTCTGCTGCTATGCCTGCCCATCCCTTGGCTTGCTTGCCTAGATGGGTCTGTTTGCCCTGTTAACCTACAACCACGGCCACGTACCTGATTGACATTGTAGACAATGTACTCATTGTACTGCAGAGTGGCACCGCGCGCCAGCTTCCCGGACACATTAACGCACTTCCCCACGGGAATCTTCACTCCGTCTTCCCTGCACGCAAAAGCGAATCGATGAGAACAGATTTTACGGATAGGTTTAGGCAAGTGAGACTCTCGTACAATGTCGTATGGGTCGAGATGTCAGGCGCGTACATGCCCACACCCTTGGTGCAGTATGTCCCCGGCGGCAGCTTGTCGGCGTCGTAGTTGGCGTCGAATAGCTCGTTCGGCTGGCCGAGCGCTACCTCGCACAACAGCATCATGCCGATGCTGTCGGAGGACTGAGCGAAGCAGTAGTTGGCGCTCTTGGTGGACACATCCGCGAAGTAGATTCCCTTTCCTACGGCGAAGTAGATTCCCTTTCTTCTCTTGCCAATAAACATTTATTCAATCAACCAATCAACCAACATTAATGCGTCGTACGTAATAATTAAGCTGAATATAATTAAGCTTGGTTAAATAAAGCTACGGATCTACTATTTGCGTTCATATCTGTCTGCCTGTGTGTCTGACTAGATAGTCTAGTCTGTCAGTTCCTACCGAACATATATCCAGTGGAGGGAGCTTCCGGCGGAGCAATTCGCAGTCCTTGACTGAGGATTCCCACGAAATTAGACAGCCTGGATCCATGCCAGAGTAACATGCGATTCCCAATGTCCGCCTTGAAGTCGGCGTCCTTGGCTAGCTGGAAGACATCCAGCAGCTCCAGCGTGTACTCGCTGTGGGTCGGACCGTGGGTCATACTCAGGTACTGCTCAATCAGTTTGAACCGCTCGCCAGTGTGCTCGATCGGCTGGATGTCCATGCGTAGGGTGCTGTAGTGACGATCGACAGGGTTCTCATCGAAGACCGCCTTGTCGTTTAGCACACGCATGGCCACCTCGATGTCACCCAGCGTTTCCAGCAGCTCCAGTTCGCGTTTCAGTAGGCCGGGCGTGTTGATGATCATCGGCCGTCTCATGCTGCATACAGGAAAGTGGCACAAATGATTAGGTAAGAAGTCCGTGGAAGTAATGAAAATTCGAAGAAGTTAGTAAACCAGGCAATCAGACAGTGAAGTGAAAAAGAGACGTCATCTGACAACGCGAGACACGTACAGAACAAAATGCACACGCAGCAGTAACGCACCCGAAACTATGCGGAATCCTGGTGTAGTATTCATTAGAAGCCTCGGTGAACTCCCTCGAGCCGGGACTGATTGCGGGCGTGGCTTCCAGCAGCGCGGCAATCTTCTTCAGAGTGGCATAGCCCAGTTTAACTTGAGACGTGGTCAGCTTGCCTGATAAAAAAAACAGACAATCTTTACAACGGCTCGTTATTGGAAACGGAGGAAGCAAAGCGCAGCACTCACCTAAGGGAGCTTTCCGCGCGTCGTAGTTCATCTCCATCACCTGCTGTTCCATCATGCGGATGTTGAAGATGGTGGACATGAGGCTCTGCACCGGCTTCGACAGCTTCGACTCTGGGATCTTGATTGGCTCCGACGGCCTAGGCGCGACCGCATCCGGTTCGTCGTCGGCGGTCGCTTCGAAATCCCGCATCACCATGTCGTACTTGCCGGGAACTTTCTCGAAATGCTCCCGCTCGTTCCAGTCGTTGTTAGTCTTGACCTTGAATCTGAATGGAAACAGAAAGTACTGAAATGACGCAAACAACCAGAAAACAATGATAGCGTTTAAAGATGCCAGGCAGGCAGGCAAGCAGGCAGGCAAGCAGGCAGGCAACAATAGACGACGAGCAAACATTCGAACAAATACACACTTGGATTGGAACTGCTTCTTTGCTGTTTCGATGCTGCCACCACACTCCTCGGTGTTCTTCTGCCCGAGTGCTCCGACGCGACCCCAGCGAGTGTAGACTGAGTACGCCTTCCGCTCGTCGTGCTCCAACAGCTGGATTATGTAGAATTTATTGTTGTTGGTATCAATGGCCGTCTGATTCAGTGTGACGTCCCACACCACGTCGCCCTCGCAGAGGACGTGGAAGGAGTCGGCCTGCGGACACAGCTCATCCACCGGCACTTTGCCCTTCATGACGATTTCCTTCTTAGTCATCAATGCGGCTGGTTCAGGAGCTTCTTCTGCAACACCGAAAACAAGCACCCATGAAGAGGCCGTGAGTCAAGCCAGACTTAGCAGATTCGCGGACATACCAACAAGGGGCTCTTCCTTCGGTTTCTTCGCAGCGGCCTTCTTCCGCTTCGGTTCTTCAGGCTTGTCTGAGTCTGGGGGAGGGACTATAGTTAAACCGAATCAATTGGTTTAAGCAATTGACATGTGGAAATCTCAATTTTCCGTTTCTTAACACTAAACAGAGTAAACAGACAGTCTTCATGGATCTGAAGGGGAAATTTTGAACTCAAACAGATCAATCAATCAATCAATCACACTCGACTATACTGTACAGCACCACGAAAACTTACCGGCGTTCTTCGCTAGCTTTCGCAATTTCTTTGGTGGCTGAACATCCTCTTCGTCCTCATCAGATTCGACTTTGATTGGAGCAACTACAAAAGCAAGTTAACAAGTTTAAATGCTCAAAAGTCATTAAATAAATAAAGCAATTCGATAAAATAGTACTAATGTCGCAGCAAAATATATAAACAGTCACGTACCATTTTTCAGAGCTCGTTTCGGACGGCCTGATTCGACCGGTGCGGAGGCGCTGGCAAGGCCCGAAGAATTTCCTACGCAAATGAACAGCTTATTGTACCGTGGCGGGAGGGGAAAAGAAGCAGGACAGCGTCAAAACAATCCGTCACTCACTCAATCAATCAATCTAGTGGCCAGCACTCATAATAAAGCCGGAATGCAAGAAATCAACCGATCAATCAACAACCTTCCACGGTAAAAAGGAGAATGACTGTTTCTGTTCTTAAGTGAATCTCCTTCATCTGCCTAGGAATACGAATCTTCCAATAGACAAAAACGGGAAAATCAAATAAAAAATATAAACTTGAAGTAGCAAGATATTTACATTCACGCAACTACAACAAGGACAACCAATCAATCAATCGATCAATCCCTGCAGTGCACCCTAAAAACGACGGCAAAACATCATTCAATCAATCGATCAACCACTTGATATAATGTATTTATATATAACACCAAAATTTAAAAAAACTCCCAGCTCACCTGAAGTGGATGCCTTGCTCTGCGCCGCCTTCCCTTTCTTTCTTTCTTTTGGCTCAGCCGCATTCGCATCGGGATCGTCTTTCACATTCACTGCAACAATGTCAATGGAGTCGGCGGCGCAGTTTCGCTTCTTTCCCGGGCGTCCTCGATCGCGAGTAGAAGCCGCACCAGTTTGCGCCATCTCCTCCGTAACTAATTTTTTTCGATAGAATTCAAATAAATGTTGATTTTTGTAAACAAAAGTAACTCCTTCCGGAATTAGCGGTGTAAGTAAAGTAATTAAAGCAGCACCGACCGGAATCAGCGTTCGCAGCAGCAGCCTTCCTCCTCGTTTTGGTGTCCATGTTTCCGAGTCGCGCACAAATGTTTAAGATTAATTCCGGATAGGTGTTAATTCTCCATGGGAAATACTAGTAATCAAAAAGTCCGATTCAGTCATAACAGCGAGCGAACAAGAATGAACGCGTTTATAGCGGGACAATGAGAAATCAACTTCGAAGGATTTATTTACGCACTATCCCTGGGTAGTTTTAACGGCACCGTCTGTGTGTACAAGCTGGGAAATGCCTAAAAGAATCAATGCGTTTTCATTGGCCGTTGAGAATGCACCGACCGGAATCAGCGTCCGCAGCAGCGGCCTTCTTGGGAGGCCTTCCTCCTCGTTTTGGTGTCCGTGTTTCCGAGTCGCGCACAAATGTTTAAGATTAATTCCGGATAGGTGTTATTCTCCATGGGAAATACTAGTAATCAAAAAGTCCGATTTAGTCATAACAGCGAGCGAACAAGAATGAACGTGTTTATAGCCAAAGAGTATACAGAGAGAGAGTCCGACCATACTGTCATTGAATAGACACACTCACCTCGCAAGTGGAGAAAATATCAAGCCACCCCGAAATCGGATCACTTCAAGGGGGCCTTTCACATATTACGTAATCAAGGGAAGGTGGGTGGGTGGTACCCGAAAAGCTTACGTTTGATTACGATTTCTTGGGTGGTGTGATCTATGATTACGTGGTGATTACGAAGAGGGGGGGGTGGTCACGAAACCCGAAAATTTCTTCCAATTTTCGTTTAAATTTCGCTCTTTATCAAGTACCTCGGGCAAGGGACAAATATTATTCGCCTGGTATTAGTCACAACCAATCGTTTAATGAGGGGTTCTGTCATTGGGCTAATTTACCAGCTCCCTCCATATCGACGTTCGGGATTTTTTTTGTACAGGGGGGTGGGTCGACCATTGATTACGTTGTGATTACGATCCAGGGGGTGGGTAGAGGCTGTGATTACGTCATATTACGAGGGTGAGTGGGTGGGTAAGAAAAGTAGATTTTTTGATTACGTAATGTGTTAAAGGTCCCTTGTCTCGCAATACTATCACGGGCACCGCCCACAGAGCTTGCAGTGTACCGACAGACGACGCGCGAAATAGGGCTTCCAGGCAGAAAGAACATTTTTGCTGATCCCCTGTTTCAAAACTAAACCTGAGACCATTGAGCAAAAGAAAAAAATGGTTTGTATTTTAATAACATTACTTATTTATTTTTACAGGATTTACTTGGGTGAAACTTTGGTCACCAAAGAATCCGTAAGGCCGAAAAAAATTATAAAAGCCGGCACATGTACAATGCTTGTTGACTGCCGTAGCCAATTGGCCCTATTGGCTACATATGGGTGGAGCTACACTACATTCAATTTTTTCACTAGTCGAACTACCGTAAATAGACTAATGAAAACGCACCACAGCCTAAGTACGGGAGATTCAGCGTGTCTCCTCGTAGAATATGGTTTGAATTGATTCTGGTATATCCTCTCTTTGGTTTATAACGGGACAAGGAGAAATCAATTTCGAAAGGATTTATTTGCGCACTATCCCTGGTAGTTTAAACGGTACCTTCTGTTTGTACAAGTTGGGAAAAGGTCTAAATAAAACAATGCGTTTTCATTGGCCGTTGAGAACAGGATTGACAACAGAAGAGGCGGTACTAATTTGCAATTTAGATTGGAGAGAGAGAGAATTCTGTGTGTGTGTGGGCCTGCGTGCGAGAGAAATTTTCCTTTGTCTACTGTTTTGCGGTTAAAACACAGGAAATGTCAAGTACCTGACAAGTACCTGACAAGGACGATCTTTGCCGTATTTTTCTCCGGCGTGGAACGGTCATGGATTACAATCATCAGCTGTACGACAGTTCGAGGCTCAACTACCAGACACGGAGCCCACCGGAGAATCATAACAATAATGTGGGGACTAACGGTAACGGTGGTGGCGGTACCCGACGAACTGGGGCTGTCACGGTGGCCGGAAGAGGAGGAAATTATCCTCAACAGGGACCGAACGGCCAAGGCAACGGTCGACAGATCCTGGAGCACCCCACTATTAAAAGAGTCCAGAATCTTCGGAGGAACTCAATCCAACGTAAGTTCTATACAGAAGAAGGGATTGAATCAACAGGTTAGATACGTGCTGCAGGTAACTGTCGTTTTCGATGATATTTTGTGTTCTATTTGGCCATATACTTTCAGTCCCAGGATTATTAAGAATAACATTTTATTTGCTTTTTGTAGGGAAGATTTACGAACACCAACTCAGAGAGGCAGAAACCACGAAATCGGTTAATCAGGCGCTGGTGCAGGCGCGGCCCATTACCCAGGGCCATCACCTTGCGGCGCCCAGCGTGCCGACACGGAAGCTCAGCTCGTCCACTCCCAATCTGTCGCTGATCTCCGAGTCGGAGCAGTTCCTCGGACCACCTCAGGTACATTGGATTTGAGAAGGGCAGTGGTGAATGTTTTTACTAATGGAGTGTTGATCTTAATAAGATCCCTTTTGATGTTATATACAAAAGAGAAGTGTAAAATTTGGGAGCAATCAATTCGTCAAATCGAAACAGATTGGCATTCTACATACATAAAGAGGGTGTTGTCCAAGTGTAAGTTATTTTAAGAGAGCATACATTGTTTTTAATTTTCTAACAGAGGCAGGACTACTTAAAATTTTTTTATTTATTTATTATTTTGTTTTCTTTATATTTAATATATAATTGATGGTTTTTAAGCTGACTGATCTTCGTTAGTAATTTAGTTTTCAAAAGATATTTAATATAATAAAATTGTGATTAATATACAAATTATATCAGTATGTTAGATATATAGCACCGCGGTATTTTACAATTGGAATCCCTGCTGGTAAACTTGCTTTCTAGTCTACCAACTGTATATCAAATCATTATTAACTTGTTCGAGCACTCATGCGTAGGATTTCTCCGCCACTTCGCAGCGGTGTTTGTACCTTTGGAATGGCTTCGGGCGAGTTGAGTTTGGTTATTGCGTTGTGTGAACACTCCCAATATATAATGCTATGAAAATGTGCCTTAGAATATCAATAAATTAGAACCTGTTTCAGCACTATGTTTTATCTTACAGAGACAGCCTCGTGCCCAAATATATTCCGCTCAAAAAAAAGTTTAGGTGAGAGCTATGCTCACAACCCTACACAACCTTCCGTTATGCTCACAACCCACACAACCTTTTTAATTATCAATTGCTATGTGCTCAACCTTTTTCGCCAATTGTTGGGCATAACCTTTAGCTATGTACACAATCTTTTTCCCAAAAACCCATCAAAGGATATAATTATAGTCATTGCCACGAAAAATCTTCGTTCATACAAGCAACGCCTTCCTGCATATTGCAAACCCGTCCCAATTTTGAATATCTGTTTGTGTGTCGTCGTATTAAATAGCCTTTACGATGTGTAATATGTCACGTACTGTACTGCCACGTTAGCTTCGCGCTACAAACACACCATTCAGTACATACTGCCCGGGCAAACACATAACACGGAGTGCAGGAGGGGAAAATCGCCCGAGGGCGGGACTACAGGTGCGCGAAGCTAACGCGGCATTACAGTACTTCTTTAAGCAATACTTCCAGTGCAACTCAATCATATACTAAAAAAAAACGAAGAACTGGAGAATAACAATGGCATCAATGCCGAGTATGCAAACGAGACGATGGATGACAACGATGGATGACGAGTTCTCACATTATGATCCCATAAAACCCTGTGTACCTTCTACTAAATGAAAACTCTCCTCTTGATTACGAGTACTATTGCAACCAAAAGTATATAAAAAATCTTCCAGAAAAGGTTGTGTAGCTAAAGGTTGTGCCCAACAATTGGCGAAAAAAGTTGTGTACATAACGATTGATAATTAAAAAGGTTTTGTGGGTTGTGAGCATAGCGAAAAGTTGTGTAGGGTTGTGGGCATAGCTTTCTCCAAAAGTTTATGCCTCCCGAATATGCTTTGTATATACACTACTACGGCGCTTGGAATTTGATATAAATATAGCATAGTCTTGAATTAGGAGGTTTAATTTGTGATATGTTCCAGAGCTACGGTCAACCGCGATCGCCCATGAGGTCCGAGCGTAGCCACAGTCCGAGGAGTCCCCGCATGAGCCCGTATCCTTTGTCACCGGCGTCCAGTTCGTCCCATCTCGCAGACTACGGGGGAGGCGCCGAACTGGCTGACCAAACGCAGCGGATGCATCTGTCTAGTCCAGTTCCATCGCAGCTGATCAACGGCAGTCCAAGTCAACCTTCCTACCTCAATAGATACCAACAAAACGAGCAACAGATGCAAAATCAGGCTCGGAATCACCTCCAACAGGTGGAACAATATCAGCAGCCACATCAGACGCAGCCACAGCAGCAGTCAATGAATTTGGGAGCTCACAATGGAACTAACGGCTATTCTCGCAATCCACAGTATTTACAATCACACAACGGCGCATTTTCGGTAAGGGATTTTGTCTTTCTGTCTGTCTGTCTGCTTGCCTGCTTGTCTGCCAGCCAGCCTGCCTGCTTGTCTGCCAGCCAGCCTGCCTGCTTGCCTGTCTGCTTGTCTGCCTACCTGCTAGCCTGCCAACCTATATATCTGTCCATAGCCGATCTATCCATCTTTTTATCGAGCTGATGGCCGGCCTATCTGTTTGTCCGTAACCTGCCTATCTCTCTGACAATGAAATGATACATCGCCGAGCTTATGTTGTCAAACGAATTTTAAAGGGTCAGATTTCACCCGCAAGTCCGGCCGTTCAGATCGTTCCAAATCAGCAGCAAGAGCAGGACGGTTTAGAACGGCAGCTGGCTAACCTCATGGACGACTTGTATGGGGGGAACGGAGCTCCACCAATTCTGTCCTCTTCCGCCCCTGCGAAGTACGAAGAGAAATGCAATTTCGTGACAGACAATTCATACCGCGTTTTCTTCTCGGCACTAGTCATGATTAAGTGTTGTTCATTTCTAGTGACAACAAGCATACAACTGGGCAAGCAGCTCAGGCAGCATCCCAGATGCAGTTAACCTTTGGTGGGACAATGGTTCATCCGCCGTTCAATGCGCCGGTTGAGTCGGTGTCATTCAACATCATTCAGGCACATGCGAATCAAAATGAGGCATATCAACAACAGTCGACCTACCAAATCCAATCCGGGTTCTTCAACCAAAATGCTAAGAAGGAAGCTTCTGTCACAGAAATGGATGATGAAGGTATCGACGCTATCGCCGAAAGACTGCGCCTGGGTGGGGAGTCGCTTGCCAAGTTGAAGGCGGAGGGGTTTAGCACAAAGGACGACCTGAAACTCCTGAGTAGCGGCGCGGTCACCGAGCTGAAGCTAGGGAATTTGAGGGACACGCTGGCCGTCCAGAAGTATATCTCCGACTCCAACGGCGAAAAGGTCGCCAAGGTACGCCAAGAAACAGCTTCTAATCTGCGTACGTCACACTCCCGTCAACCGGCCGTGCAGAAGTCGTCGAACCGGGCCGCACCCTACCGACGACAAAACACCTCAAGCCTTGCGAGTGAGTCTGGCAATTCGGAATCAGACATTTAAGATGATTTGACGGAAACTTTCACGTTGTAAAACTCGCGCGCAATTTTCCACGACCACACGAATCAGTCTTTCTTCGCAATAGTACAAGACATGATAGAAATTCAAGCCTCTCGATATTAGTTGTAATGGATTCTTCTCAGAGTCCTCTAACGTGCTCTCTCGATTGATGGTATCTAAAGCCCACGCTGTTGCTTGCGTCGAATACAATATATAATGCATAACCGCACCTCTCTTGTAGACAAGGACTTTCGTCGTATGCTCGCACCTCGCTATTTCATCGGCGCTAATTACCGTCGCAATGGCCCAGCCAACAGTTCCGGAGGACTCTCCGCGGGGAGGCCTGCCTCTCGCAACACATAGAACCGCTCTGGTGAGAAGGGTGGACCGGCGCGTTTGGTGGAAACCCACGGCAGTTCCGACGTCAACGAGACCTGCGGTCGTTGGCAGTAAGCAAAGTTTTTCTCGCATGTCGGCACCATCTGCAAGTACGCCCACCACCGCGACTGCTGCAATGGAAATCACACAGCCGCCAACTGCTACAGGGGAAGCAACACCGGCAGCAACAACAGCAACGGGAAGCAATGAGGTCTCGCAGTGTCTCCTCATATTCCATATTTGCACTTTATTAGTTCAACACTTGACCTTTATTCCACTCGCATATTACTCCATAATACTAACCGTACTGTTAACTCTGACCTGTACGTGAGATGTACTCGTACTCGTAATGTGGGGAACTGGGTTACGTTTATGAGCGACGATTTTGATGCGCCCTTTCTTCTTGATGGAATTTCCTTCGGATTTCGCATTATAGACGACGATACGGACATAAAATCTGCATTTTGCAAAAACTACGTTAGTGCTCTCTCGCAGACAGTCAAACCAAAACTTGACGCCCTTTTCCGAGAAGAAGTGGAAATGGGGCGTCTGTCCCACTGTGTTGAAAGTCCGGTTCGCGTACAAGCTATTGGCGCCGTTCAAGGCTCTGCACCAGCTTTGACAGCTTCGACTCGGGGATTTTGATTGGCTCCGACGGCCCAGGCGCGACCGCATCCGGTTCGTCGTCGGCGGTCGCTTCGAAATCCCGCATCACCATGTCGTACTTGCCGGGGACTTTCTCGAAATGCTCCCGCTCGTTCCAGTCGTTGTTAGTCTTGCCCTTGAATCTGAATGGAAACAAAAAGTACTGAAATGACGCAAACAACCAGAAAACAGTGATAGCATGTCAAGATGCCAGATCTAAGATAAAATAAAATATAAATAATACTGTAGCGAATTCTTAAATGGGATTGACAAAAAAAGAGGTACAAAGTACTTATTCGCAATCTTGATTAATGCTGTTGAGTTGCGACCATAAGACTTCTCTGCAGCAGCGAAGGATATTATTCAACTAATTGGTCTACCTCTACTTGACCAAGGGAAGGCTAATCAAATTGTTTGGATTTGATAGAGGCAGAGAGGGGGGGGGGCGGTGCAAAATGACGTTAGAGAGGGAAATCTGCCGCTCAATGGCTTCGAAACCTTGCGTGCCTGTACTTGACTGATTTAATTAAAGTAGTTATTCAGGCATTTCCAGTTCAATGTCTTTTATAACTATCGGTTCCTTAGTTTATTTTTAATCTAATTAATGAGGAATTTTAGCTTTTCTACTTGAAACTCTAGTGAAAGAATTTTTTTTTGTTTTTAAGAAACTAGGAAGAGCAAACTACAACTAAATAAAAGCTACTAAAAGTTTCAGTCAAGTTCTAGTTTTGCTTAAGCTTTTTTGCCATCCGTAACTGGTTATGAGATTATCCATCCTGTTCTGAATTGCACCGCGAGGGACTTGTGTATACCGGTAACTGATTTTTTGAGGGATGTGCCTCAATAAACCTATTTTAGGGCTGTCTCGTTAAGCTCTCTTTTTTTTGCTGGGCATCTAAAATGCAAAAATAATGAGTTGCGCGATGCAAACGACTCTTGCAACAACTGGCGCGAAACGACCCATAGAAGCGACCAGCCGGAGATGTGGTCTTGAAGATCAAATTGGGTTCCGGTCTGACCGGAAGACAAACCTTATGCTAACAAGATGAACCATGGGATCGACAGCTAGAAGGAAAGTCCGGAGTTCCGGTGATGGAGGGAGTCAGGAACATTCACGCTCAGCTCGGATGGTCGACGGCCAGTATGGAGGGTTGACGGCCTGTCCGGAAGACAGCAGTCTGATCTGGAAGGTGACCAAACTGTCTTGCGAGTTTGCGCTCAGTCCGGAAGTTTAACGGCCAAACTGGAGGATCAACCGTCCATTTCAATAAACGATTGTCCGTCCGTCCGGAAGCTCACAATCATTGTAGAAACGGACAGCCAGTCTGGACGGTTCACGATTAGTCCGTAGGGTACGCCGTCCGTCCGGACTATATAACGTTAGTCCGGAAGGTTAGCGGTCAACTCAGCAGGGGAACAGTCACCCGGAAGGTCCATGGTCAGTCCGGAAGGTTTAAGGTATATTTGGTGTGAAATTGAAATTAACCTGTCGGTCTGGAAGGCTTGCACACCCAGTTCAGATGATTAATGACCAGTCCGAAACGCTTTCGGCCTATCCGAACTATTTCCCATCATTCTGAATAGTTCACCGTTAGGTTCGACGATCCGTCTCAAAGATTTGAGCTCCGTTCAGAAGATTGACGGTCAGTCTGGAAAGGGAGACGGATGGCCGGAAGGTTTGAGGTCATTTCTTAAGGTTAATGGATTGTACTCCGGACGGTTGGCGGTTTAACCGGAAGACCGACGGTCAATCCAGCAGACTGATAGTCAATGCCTGGTACCTTCCAGACTGCCCGCGAGCTTAACGAACTGACCGTCAACCTTTCAAATAACCGTCAGTCCTCCGGTTAAACTGCTGACCTTCCGAACTGTCCGGTCATCATCCGCACTGATCATTAACCCTCCTGACCAAAATCATTGCTCAATTTGCCAAAAATCAAACAACGTAAGTTTTCTTGACAGTGTCTGATCCAAAAGTTAACTGACAATCGATTAAAATGAACAGACAAATGCTTTGACGACAGGAGCCGAACTAATGATCATATTATGCGACCGGAACATGGCGGCTGAAATTTCAAAAAATACCCATAACCCCGCCTACTGGCTTCGAAACAATTATCTACTCACGGCAATCGACTAAAAATTAAATTTCGAATTATGCTGTGTCAAAAATATACTTTCAATCTTTTGAATTGAATGAGCATTAATCGGCCTTGCCAAGTGGCCCGGGATAGGACCGGAAAAGTGGCGGCCAAGAATCGGATGGATCGCTCGCTGTGCATACAGTGGCTCCATTCGCGACCGCGGTGTTTTTCACGTGCTATCCGGAAAAAAACATCTCTTCGCAATGCCGTGTCGCTGCGGCTCGCGCGCGCGCGCGGTGTCACTCGCCTCAAGGCCCAATTTGAGATGTGCATTATATCGGTGTGCGGATTGCTTTGTCAAGCAACTTTTTCCCTAAACGCTCTCTGTCCGTCCCCGGTCAGTCCTGCGCTGTCCCTGCTGTTGGTGCCGTGATTAGATAAGAAAACGCAGCGGTAGGCACTTCTGTAAACTGGTATACCTTAACCGACCAACCCAACACACTACTGTACTGTGTGCACTGTGGTATGAGGGAAGGGCACTGGAATGAGCCACTTGGCTTTCCGTACCGTGGAATGGGCCACCGGGTGGCAGGGGGCGCTCTGTAGCAAATTAATCGAAAACACATGAATCACTGCATATTCAGCGACCTCTATAGTGAAATTTTCCAACCGTTCAATTATTTCGCTTGTTCAACATGTTCCCACAACTTTTTTTTCATATCTGATACGCGTTCCACCGGGTTATCGATTATTCTCTTTTGTTGAAGACCTTGATGATAGCCAAAACTTGTGTGGAAGTTCTGATTCCAGGGTGGCCCATTCCAGGGTACGGGAAAGTCCAGTGGCCCATTCCAGTGCCCTTACCTCATACTTCATGGCCGTCGGTCGTATACACACACACACACACACACACAATACACACACACACACGGCACATGCGCTTGCTCTTTGCAGCGCTGCGACTCGCGTTGTAGCGATTCTCTCTTGAGTTTCTCGTGCAGCGTGTCTCGGTCAGTGCGGCGGCAGGGAAGTGTGTCGACTCGCGGACTTGCGCGACCGGAGAGACAAGTTGTTCTGCTGGTGTTATTTGTCAATAATAAACCCGTTAACGATTCCGAAGCCCGTACTACCTATTAAGCAGTCTGCGCAGAGAGAGAGAATCGTGTGTGTGTGTGTGTGTATGTGTATGTGCGTGCGAGAGAAATTTCCCGTGTCTACTGTTTTGCGGTGAAAACACAGGAAAATGTCAAGTGCTTGACAAGGACGATCCTTGCCTTATTTTTCTCCGGCGTGAAACGGTCATGGATTACAATCATCAGCTGTACGACAGTTCGAGGCTCAACTACCAAACACGGAGCCCACCGGAGAACCATAACAATAATGTGGGGACTAACGGTAACGGTGGTGGCGGTACCCGACGAACTGGGACTGTCACGGTGGCCGGAAGAGGAGGACATTATTCTCATCAGGGATCGAACGGCCAGGGCAACGGTCGACAGATCCTGGAGCACCCCGCTATTAAGGGACTCCAGAATCTTCGGAGAAACTCAATCCAACGTAAGTTCTATAAAGAAGAAGGGATTGAATCAACAGGTTAGATACGTGCTGCAGGTAACTCGTTTTCGATGATATTTTGTGTTCTATTTGGCCAAAATATTTTTAGTCCCATCATTATTAAGAATAACGCGATTTTATTTGCTTTTTGTAGGGAAGATTTACGAACACCAACTCAGAGAGGCAGAAACCACGAAATCGGTTAATCAGGCGCTGGTGCAGGCGCGGCCCATTACTCAGGGCCACCTCCTCGCAGCGCCCAGCGTGCCGACCCGGAAGCTCAGCTCGTCCACTCCCAATCTGTCGCTGATCTCCGAGTCAGAGCAGTTCCTTGGACCACCTCAGGTACATTGGATTTGAGAACGGCAGTGGTGAATGTAATTAATAATTGAGTGTTGATCTGAACAAGATTCCTTTCGATGTTATACGCAAAGAGACGTCGGACTATATGCAAGTCGGATCTGATTGGCATGCTACATAAATAAACGTATTGTCTAATTTATTTTATGGGAGCATACACCGTTAATAATATTCCAACAGAGGCAGGAATAAAAAAACTTGACGATTTTTAATATTATAAATTGCAATTAATACACAAATTATACACATATGTTAGATTTGTGGCACTGCGGTATTTTGCAATTGGAATCCCTGCTGGTAACTCTGCTTTTTCGTCTACCAACTGTTTATCGAATTATTATTAACTTGTTCGAGCACTTCTGCGTAGGACTTCTCCGCCACTTCGCAGCGGCGTTCGTACCTTTGGAATGGCTTCGGGCCAGTTGAGTTTGGTTATTGCATTGTGTGAACACTCTCAAGATATAATGCTATGAAAATGTGCCTATAATGTCAATATAATTAAAACCGGTTTCAGCGCTGTGTTCTATCTAACAGAGACAGCCTCGTGCCCAGATTTATTCCGCTCAAAAAAGCCTGCGCCTTGCTGATTGTCGTTAATTGCCGATTGTCTTCTCGTATTTAAGCCGCACCTGCTGTTTCGTATTTGGATAACACACATACACCAAAGACGATTGATAAATAATTGTTTTCAAGGTTAACAGAAGACCTAGTCCAACCTGCGTGCAGGTGTTTAAATCCGTCGTTCCGATTTCGGAAAACCTTCCAGACATCTAAAAAGACGTGGAACTATACTGCCGTTGAACCCATCAAAGTTGACCTTAAAGATATAGGAAATTACTGAGGTAGAGCGTTCTTATCGCGGTCGTAAAGGGTGCGTCTTTTAGATAGGGTGAGATGAGTAATGTTTCTGACCCAAATCAAAGAAGAACCCGGATATGTTATGCTAGGGCGTTTGGAATGTGATATACAAATAGCATAGTCTTGCATTAGGGGTTTAATTTGTGATATGTTCCAGAGCTACGGTCAACCGCGATCGCCCATGAGGTCCGAGCGTAGCCACAGTCCGAGGAGTCCCCGCATGAGCCCGTATCCTTTGTCACCGGCGTCCAGTTCGTCCCATCTCGCAGACTACGGGGGAGGCGCCGAACTGGCTGACCAAACGCAGCGGATGCATCTGTCTAGTTCAGTTCCATCGCAGCTGATCAACGGCAGTCCAAGTCAACCTTCCTACCTCAATGGATACCAACAAAACGAGCAACAGATGCAGAATCAGGCTCGAAATCACCTCCAACAGGTGGAGCAATATCAGCAGCCTCATCAGACGCAGCCACAGCAGCAGTCAATGAATTTGGGAGCTCACAATGGAACTAACGGCTATTCTCACAATCCACAGTATTTACAATCACACAACGGCGCATTTTCGGTAAGGGATTTTATCTGTCTGTTTGTCTGTCTGTCTATCCCTCTGCTGCTATGCCTTTCCATCCCTTGGCATGCTTGCCTAGAGTGGATTTGTTTGTCCTGTCAACTTACAACCACAGCAACATATCTGGTCTCTCTGTCTGTTTGCTTGGCTGTCTGGCTGGCGCATCTTCGTATGTCTGTTTGTTTGTCGTTTTGTCTGTCTGTCTGTCTGTTTGTTTGTCAGCCTGTCTGTCTGCCTGCTAGTCTATATATCTGTCTATCGTCGATCTATCCATCTTTTTATCGAGCTGATGGCCGGCCTATCTGTTTGTCCGTAACCTGCCTATCTCTCTGACAATGAAATGATACATCGCCGAGCTTATGTTGTCAAACGAATTTTAAAGGGTCAGATTTCACCCGCAAGTCCGGCCGTTCAGATCGTTCCAAATCAGCAGCAAGAGGAGAACGGTTTAGAACGGCAGCTGGCTAACCTCATGGACGACTTGTATGGGCGGAACGGAGCTCCACCAATTTTGTCATCTTCCGCCCCTGCGAAGTACGAAGAGAAATGCAATTTCGTGACAGACAATTCATACCGCGTTTTCTTCTCGGCACTAGTCATGATTAAGTATTGTTCATTTCTAGTGACAACAAGCACACAACTGGGCAAGCAGCTCAGGCAGCATCCCAGAGGCAGTTAACCTTTGGTGGGACAATGGTTCATCCGCCGTTCAATACGCCGGTTGAGTCGGTGTCATTCAACATCATTCAGGCACATGCGAATCAAAATGAGGCATATCAACAACAGTCGACCTACCAAATCCAATCCGGGTTTTTCAACCAAAATGCTTATAGTACCGTCCCAACCTCAGGATATCAGCAGCACAATACAAATTCCTACCGGCCCACCATGAACAGCTACAGTTCGGGAACTGGCAGTTCGAGTTCGGACCTGATGTCGCCGATTTCCGACATTGTAATGACATCTGATAATGACTACGGCGTCAATTTTCCCTTGGCGGATGACGAAGTTTCGTCGTACAGCTTTGAGGTCCCTACGTCTGCTAATATGGACTGGAATTCAAACGTAAGAACGGAAAAATTTAATATTGAAACGCAGACAGACCACATTTCTAGATATGCATGGATGCAGTCTAGGAGAGAGTTAAACAAACAATAAGACATGTGTGCAGACAGACAAACAGACAGACAGACAGACAGACAGACAGAGTAGTGACACGTACAGCGAGGTAGATAGGCAGACAAGTAGGTATGCAGGCAAGTAAATTACTAACGGATAAACAGCAGTCTTCGCTGTTGGTTTAGGCACAATCTGCAATCCCGATACCTAGAAACACTAACCCACAGTCTAGCGGCTCTCAGTCCCACACACCTTATGGAACACAGCCCACAAGCACCAGTCACAAAGGCACAGTAACTCCGCCGTATGTGTCCTTTACGAATGACCTGAAACCGCATGAGTCGGTGGAATATCGACCAAGGGTGGCGTCAATGCCGTCGATGAGTCTCCGTACAATCGTAAGTGGTTATATTTATAAGTGAATATAGCAAATAGAGTTGAGGCATTTGTTTCTTAGCGTTTAATGAACAAATGTTTCCTGGCTTAGGAGACAAATCGAGCAGCACTCTGCGGGAGTGTCGTGGTGGATCGGGCGGTCAAGAAGCCCGCCTTGGAACCTCAACCCATCAATTCGTTTGTGCCCATTCCCGTGCCCACCATTACCATCACCGATGGCAACGGTAAAGACACTCATGAAGAGCGCTAATAGGAAGAAACTGAAATGCCAGACCTTTTTGGACAGGTTGGAGAAATATCTTCAGCTATTATGTAAATTTTATGGAATATACATAATATATAATAATATATATTGTTATTTATAAATTGATTGAAACATCAAGTTTTGGGCAGGAGTATGCCGGTATTTTATTTCTCCCGGTATTCCACATGTTTGTTTCTCCTCCTTCCTTCTGCAGACCGTGAGAGTTTCAACTGCTACAAACAGCCCAGTTTCGACTCGGGAAACTGCGACGACCTGATCTCTTTTCTCAACGGCGACGACAACGCGTGGGACCTGAACAGCTTACCCGGTGGTCCGGGCCAGGCGAATGAGATTGAAACATTTAGCCCAGCGGCTGAGCTTTCCATTTCGGATTTGGATGAACGCTTCCAGTTGGTGGACAGCCTCGTGCGAAGGGAACTCGGACTCAGCAGCGGAAACGATGCCGATTAAGCTGAAATTTGAATTTTGTATCTCTTTTTTTAGAATTTCATCCCTCAGGTTTTATTAGTACTAGTTTAGTAATAATACACTTTAGTGGAACACACAAAGTGTCCTTTATGGTAATTTTTTGACGCATTCCGTCCAGCATCAGTCGGTCTCAGTTTGGTCAGGTAGAGGAAAGCAACCGTCTTGCCTTCAATTATCGAAGAGATAAATCACGCGAAGAATTCTGGAGTTTTTTGTTTGTTGCGACAAGCTCAGGAAAAATAAGTATTGATATTTCGTTTCACCGACTAAGCCGCTTGTTGTCTTTATCGCTTGTTTACAAGATACAAATCAGTCATGTAAACACAATTCGCTGGACGATCCGGCCGTTGCGACCTTTGATTCCGGAACAAGATTCTTGATTCTGATCTGTCTATTCTTAATCGGACGCAGTTGTGGTGACTTCTGTCTCATCAGAATGTCACGTGCTTAAGGTTCATCGCGCGCCGCCGGGAATGTCAAAGACAGTCCTCACTGCCTCAGGCCGGTCTCTACCGTGAACTGTGGGATCTTTCAGCCCGAGGTATCGCAGACCGCTTTCTTCCAATAATTTAATTAATTCTTGACCTTTTCACATATTTCTTTACGTTGGGAAAAGTCCTAAATACATTCCTGTGTTATGGCGGCAATTGTTTCGAGGGAATTCACAAATCACAAGCTTAGAATGGGGTCGCCGTTTAGTACGACTTCGGCTGTAGGAAGGTTCTCCTTTCTACTGTATCTAGCATCGTTCGAATATGTCTAGCTTGTCAAGTGCTCGATTTTTTACGGAATTTGCACAATACTTGCCGGACATCTCATCTACTGCTTCCCTTGTGACACCGCATGGTTACATAGAATAGCGGCGGGGTTGGGAACCTCTCATGGCTCAATCAAGCCCCATTGGGATTTGGGGACCGGCAAGATGTTAAGGTCACCGGCATTTACGGAGAAAGACCATAGCACAAACCTCTAAACGCCCTGAGCTCTCGAATCGGGATGTAGGTTGACCTTGCTCGCTCAGGCGAATATTGCGGTTTCCTTTGCAAAAACAAAGGCTGTCCTTTTCTTTTGTGTTCTGTTGTGTTCTTTTGTGTTCTGCTATATTATTTTATATTATGTTCTGTTCTGTTCTGTTCTGTTCCGTTCCGTTTCGTTATCTTCTATTCTGCTATGCTTTGTTCTGTTCTGCTCTGTTCTGCTCTGTTCTGTTATGTTTTGCTCGGTTAAACTTAGGCACGCTTGGCTGCGATATTATCGTACTGGTTGGCTAAAATATTGGGATTCAAAGTGAAAGGTGTCGGCTGTTGAATAGAGCGTCGTGATCATTCCGAAATACCTTCGTAGCACAACTGCGACAGTTAAATAGAAGTTATCGGTTGTGTTATACAAGCCATATACAAGCTGTATAAGCGTACATGTAGCTGCTAAAAGTGGCCGAGTCAGGCATATTCCACCTATACATTATTAAATATTTCGTGACACTTTTCAATATCCCGCATTCCATTTAGAACCGATTGGCTGTAAAGACTAAACTATGAAAAAATTTATCAAAAGTAGTTTGCTGGTTGACCTTACCACGCCTCTTGCTACTCATTTCCGGGGCATCATTGTGACGTGACGTTTCAGCCCCTCCGGGGAAACTCGTTTCTCATTAGGTGGAGGCGTCGCCACTACAAAGACGCGCCACATACGTTCCCACTCCCAGCACTTAGTTTACTCTCATACGGGAAAGACCAAACGCTATTCCGGCATATTTCAGTAATTGAATTGCCGCCCTCTGTAAGCCCCAGATGGCCGGGCGCACAACTTTCGTGACCAGAGAGCAAGTGAAAAATTAGCAAACAGGCCCACCGTACATGACTTTACTGCCCCCATATACACGAGGCAACACATCCGCATCCGCACCTAAATTTTACGGCTCTCGTGTTCCCCATACCCTCCATCCATTCGTCTTTGATGGGAACCCCGCGGGATCTCTCCTCCCCATGTGCGTATGCGTGTGTGCGCGCGCTCTTTCTCACACAGCATCATAAATGTCACATTTCATACATGAACACACTCCTCAT